>APFE031485426.1:24993-37471 GCA_000404065.3 Pinus taeda
TAAGACCGGTGCTTGGCACATTGCCTCTTTAAGATGTTCGAAGGCCTTTGTTGCTTTTGGAGTCCATGAAAATGCATATTTCTTCAATAATGTTGTTAGAGGTGCTGCTATTCTCCCATAATTCTTAACAAACTTTCGATAATACCCTGTCAACCCGAGAAATCCTCGCAGATGCTTTATGGATGTGGGGATTTTCCATTCCTTAATGGCTTTAATTTTTCTAGGGTCTACCTTAACTCTGTCATGAGATACAATATGACCCAGATATTCCACCTCTTGTACTCTAAAGAAGCATTTGGATCTTTTTGCATATAATTGTTTCTCCTCCAATAGTTCTAGCACCCTGTCAACATGTTCAACATGATCCTTCCAAGACTTGTTGTAGATTAGTATATCATCAAAGAATATTGACACAAATTTTCTAAGGAAGGGTTTAAAAATGGAATTCATCAAACCTTGAAATGTAGAAGGTGCATTGGTAAGGCCAAAAGGCATGACCGAAAATTAATAACTGCCCTCATGATTTCTAAATGTTGTTTTCATAATGTCTTCGGTATTCATCCTGATTTGATGATATCCTGAACGAAGATCCAACTTGGTGAAGTAAATTGATCCATGCAATTCATCCAGTAATTCATCAATGACAGGAATGGGAAACTTATCTTTAATAGTGAGCTTGTTGAGCTCCCTATAATTTGGACAAATGCACCATGATCCATCCTTCTTGTGCTCCAACACTATTGGAGCAGAGAAAGAACTTTGACTAGGCTGAATTATACCTGCCTCTAGCATTTGTACAACCATACGTTCAATTTCACTCTTTTGGGCATAGGGATATCTGTACAGCCTAGTTTTTGGAGGAACACTTCCTTGAATCATATGAATAGCATGATCATGAGCATGAATAGGTGGGAGACCTTTGGAAGTCTCAAATACCTTGGAATGATTGTCCAAGAATTTTTGGAGATCTAGAGAAATAGATGATTCCATCTAGTGAACATAATTGTGCAATTACACCTCTTTGTTCCTTTTTTAGAAGCTTTGTCATACCATTAGAGTTGATTAGCTTTCCCTATTTCCCTGCAATACCCCTTAATTCAACTTCCTTTCCTAACACAGAAAATTTAATCAAAAGTTCTTGAAAATTAAAAGCTATTGTATGCAAGGATTATAGCCATTGGACTTCTAGTACAACATCAACACCTCCCATTGGAATGTAAAGCATTGGTCTAGTCAATACATATTCTCCCATGGATAGCTTGATATTACAACACTTTCTAGAGCAATTTATTGTTCCTCCATTTGCAACCATCACTTAACACTCTGGTGGTGGATATAGGAAGCAATTCAATTCTTTTGCTATCTTAAAATGAATAAAATTGCGGGTACTTCCTGAATCAATCAACACTATTTCATTTTTCTTCTTGATTTTCCCTTCTATCTTGATGGTTTAATGAGTGGTAATTCTGGCAAATGTATTACAAGAGATGGTTAGATTCATTTCTTCTTTATTTAGGCTTTGTTCTTGGAGTATATCCTCTTCTTTTGACCTTTCTTTCTCCTTTTCTTCTTCCTCTTCACAATCGATGTAGAATAATATTATTTCTTCTCAGAACGCTTATGACCTTTTGTGTATTTTCTATCACAACTGTAACAACACCCTTTTGCTATTTTTTATTCAAATTGTTGTGGTATCAACATTATAGGTTTTGGAAGACTAGGGGCAACAACACTTCCATCTTTATAGTTGTGAGTGGTATGCTTCCTAGTTGCCATAATTTTTCTTTCCATTTTTCTTACTAACGTGAATGCCTTCTCTAATGAATCAAGTTCCGAAAGGCGAACATCATATTGGATATTATCCTTTAAAGTCCCTATGAACACATCAATCCTATGCTCCTCTGGAATATTTTTTACCCTTATGTTCAATTTTTGGAACTCCTTCAATGTGCTCCATTATTGAACCTTTTTGGACTTACAATGGCTAAAAATTTGTGTTTCTTTGTATCCTCATAATGTGCTATCATTCTTCTATAAAATTGCCCAATTATAATTTGTTTATGGAGGAAGCCAATTGTCCATACCAAACTGTTTTGGTTCCAAATATAAATTTGAATACGTACCTTTGTGTGTTTTCACATTATTGAGATCGAAAAATTGCTCCATTTGTAATATCCATGTTGCGGGATCCTTGCCATCAAACTTCCTCATATCGATTTTTGGAATATGATGGGTCTTCAATCCAACATTAGAATCTACGAAATCATGATTAACAATTATTTTGTTATCATCATGAGCTTCCTTTACTACCCTTTCACCATTAGTAAGCATTTCTTGTAGAAACTTTGTCAGATCTGTCCTTAAATCTGTCTTCAAATATTCCACGCATGTATTCAAATCTATCTTCAAATTCTCCATCTTAGCTTCCATGCCATTCATCCTAGCTTCCATGCCAATTATCTTAGATTCCACACCATTTATCTTAGATTCCACACCGTTTATCTTAGCTTTTGTTAGCTTTTGTGAGACTGACATTTGTTGCACTTGGTCTTGTAATTTTGATATATCATGTAGCATTTCTTCCTCTTCTTCATGAGTCATGCTAGCGCTTTTAGGTTGGTTACTACATGTTTGAATTTTATTTCCTCGGGGCATCAGTTACTGATAATAATTCTCTACTATGCCCTTTGAATTCTTCAAAATAATTTTCCAAACAAAGCTTAAGAAAAAAATTAAAAAAATCTACACACCGTTTTTCACTTTGTAGGAGCTCGATATTGCCTCTAATCTATCTCTGTAATTTCAGATCATCCAGTAATCAAATTTTCATCTTTATTAACTCTCTGTGTCCTCTTTCTAATGCCACCAGTCTGATCCAAATTGGATTCTCCAAGGAAGAGTTATGCCAAATCTCCCACAGTGACCTGATTATAGACTAGTTCAGTAGAGCGAACTTTTACGATGTGCCACGAGTCACCGTTTTGACATTTTTCTCTGAAAAATATATACAAGAAACTATAGCATGTCTTCATTCTTTACCTTCTGACGAAATTTCAATCCAATGCTCAGAGAGAATGTTATGACAATTTTCCCTAGGTCGCCTGTTTGGAATGTAATTCAGGAGTCTGCAAAAGGACCAACTTCATCAGATCATATCTCCGCAAATATAGTGCGAAGAGATCTGAAATTCGGACCCGAGATTCAGTACGATTTATTCTCAAACAGATTTTTATTTTAGCTTCTGAAACATTTTAGAAAACAATTTATAGCAAAAATACCATGATCAGCTATTTGGATTAGTGAAACCATAGAATCCAAACCTCAGATACCAAATGTTATGAAACCAGTTCAAGAAAATATGGAATGGATATATCAATGCCTTAGAATTCATCCTCTTCGAGGGGGAAAACTCCTTTACATTACATAAATGAAGAATTCTTAGATTATTCAAATGAAAAAACCTCCTTTCTATATATAGGAGTCTAAGGAGTCATAATATAACCCAACCGACCTAACAATAATAATATAAAGCCACAAAAATAACAATAGAGGGACTCTATAGGGCACAATAATAACAATATGGGGACAATAGGGGCACAAAAATATTAATAAGGGATACAATTACAATAGTAATGGAGTAATCACTAGTATTATAGGGACATAACATTGTCTACTGATCAAATGATACAAGTTGGTGTTCCACCTTATTCGATTCCTCTTCCTACAGTGCTCCTTTTCCAGTAATGGCTACTGCTCGTTGGAAACCTACATTGACTATTCAATATGGTGCTGGAAATAACACTGAGAGGGAGGTTGAATCAATATTAGCAACTCAATAATATTTCCTTTAAATAATCAGATTCATATACGCCACTTCAGTTAATGGAACTTGCATGTACACACAACTATATTTAAGGAAACTAGCGTATATCCTACAAACTAGTTAATTCATTATATGTTGATCTTTAATATGTGCATAAAAACCATATAAACAGTAACCAGTTGTAGTAAAAACAGAATAGACAATCACACACATGAACAAAAGATATAAGGTGGAATCCCAATGTGGGTGAAAACAACTTGTTGCAATCGTCTCTATCTTCTTTTTAATAAGAAACTTATTTCTACAATTTTTGTACTGGTGCAGTATTATACTAGTGTGCAGGCTTCTACCTGTAGAAGACTACAACATTCTCTCATTCTCCAACTTCTCCTAGAAGGGAGCTATAACCCCTAGCTCTTGTAATAACTGATATGTTTACTAGTACGTAAGTGCTAGCCTACAGAAGGCTACAACTTTCTCTTTTCTTGCAGGGACCATGTTTCATAAATTTTTAGACTGGATCCATAAATAACATCATTAAAACATCAAATATATCTGCATCAACCAATCTCCTTTACACCAACCACAACTGAATCAATCTATCACTTTTCAAAATGCTGTAACGAGAATACAGTAACAGGAATACAATAACCAGAACACAGTAGCCACAACCCAAAACACTGCAACATCAAACATAAGTAGGTAAAGCATATTCTATAAGGTATATGCTACTTCAATGTGTCAAACCTACGTGCAGATGCACTTTTCTCAAGGAGAACCTGCGTACAGAGCTGCAAATCAAATTTAAGATGTATACGTTGCTTTGTTATGCAAAACCAACGTGTATATGTGCCTTTTCTAAATTGAACCTACGTATAGATCTATAAATGATGATTTAATATTTACAACAATTCCATACTTCAGTTATACCAAGATCATCATATTTACAGACTACAACATGCACCAATTATTCAGATAAAATATCAAAACCACACAAAGATACTTCACTTCAAGCCTTAAGATCTTGACCCATCATTAGATCTTATCATTCATCAAGCACTAAGGTTCATCCTTGATTCAGATCCAACAATGCACCATAACCTAATAACCTATATTCTAGATCTTTCTCTTCATTAGATATTCAATACTTGAGTGCCTTCGCCTAATGATCTTCTCCTTTTATAATCTTAGGCCTTACTCAATACCATGGACCAAAACCACTTAGGACCAATACCTTGGACCAATTTCCTGGTGTCAATGCTTCGTATCAAATACCTTGGACCAATACCATGGATCAAAATACAATGAACCAAATACCATGGACCGAAAGTTATTTTTCCAACTTGTATGTGCCGCTCCTTCTGTGAAAGTGTGTTTGTATGCTATACGCTCCTTTTGGTCTGTTAACCCATGTGTACACGTGGCTTGGTAAATGGGGAACCTGTGTATACCTCTCTTTCTTCAATATGTGATTTTGAACTGTGATCTGTCATCTGAGTGAGTTGCCATCCAGGACAACACCTGAGACATAGTGCCAAATCTGTGTCATAATTCCAACAATCTCCCCCGTTCGACTTGATGGAAACCCCAAGTCATTCTCCACCTTTTTCATCAAGGCAAAGGGTTATGCTCCCCCTGAGTTCATGTAGATTTCTCTGATATGCTGAAGTGTGCTGATTGAGCTCCATGTTCCTCCTGAATATAAGCAAGGTCTACAAAAATATGTTCTAAAGGATGAACACGACTCTATACATACATCATAAATGACCTTCCTATCACCAATGGCTCATACATACATCCATCTCCTAGCCAAGTGGGGATATACCAAGTTTGACTCATCCACCCAACCAAGTGGGGATATATCAATTGTTTATACATGTTAAAACAAGAACATTACATCATCCATCCCATGCATAGTGGGGTAACAAAATAAGTCATTCCATGACCTTGACATTAAAAGATATACATGACATAGAGACCAAATATTTGAAATAAGACCATGATAGTCATCAGCAACTATCATCAGCAGTATCTGTCAATGAGCATTGAGGCCAGCAACCATGATCTCCCCTTGAACCTATTCCTCTTAAACAAAAAACAACTGTGAATTTGTAACAAGATCTTCTAAGATAATGCCAACAATGCATTATGGGAAGTATATGCTCCCCCTGAATCTGTGCTAGATGATCACTATTAGACCCATATCAGACTCCTTTCATCTCGAGTCTGGTCCATTGTGTTTCTTCAAACCAACATATACGCGACTGTATCCACAAAAATTGGTGTATGTACATGGATACACTTTATGAAACTCATGTATAACAACTTTTCTCTGAAACGGATAAGTTTTAACAGTAGGATGATGCATCAACTACTTCTATATGCTATCTAAGATATTGAAATGTCTCTCTGGGCAGTGGTTTGGTGAATATATCAAAAACCTATTCATGGGAGAGAACATACTCCAACTTGACCTTTTGTTCAAGCACTTTTTCCTATAGAAATGATATTTGATGGGCATGTGCTTAATCTTAGACTGCATGACTGGATTCTTTGAAATAACAATGGCACTTGTATTATCACATAAAATGGAGATGGGTGGAGTACATGTGATATGAATGTCTTGCAATGTTTGCATCATCCAAAGGAGTTATGCGCAGCAAGATGTAGCAGCCACATATTCTGCTTCGGCTGTAGATAATGTAATTGAAATTTGTTTCTTGCTGAACCAAGACACTAATTTGGAGCTCATATAGAATGCACCACCACTAGTTCTTTTTTTGTCATCAATTCTTCCTGCCCAATCTACATTTGTATATGCATTAAGTGTATGATCTGTATCTCTAGGATACCATAAATGAAAATTTTGTGTTCCTTGAAGATATCTGAAAATCCTTTTGACTGCCTGGAGGTGTGATTGCTTTGGATTTTCTTGGAATCATCCAACTATTCCCACTACATCCATGGTGTTTGGTCGGGTAGCTATTAGACAAAGTAGACTGCCAATCATGGATCTATAAGTTGGTTTATGTACTACTACTGATTCATCATTTGAGTTGAGACTGCATCCTATAAACATAGGGGTACATGCTAGTTTAGAATCTTCTATGTCGTATTTTTTCAAGATCTGCTTGAGATATTTGGTTTGTGACAGAAAAATACCATATTTATTTTGTTGAACTTGTAGACCAAGAAAATATGTAAGCTCACCAAGCAAGGACATTTCAAATTGTTGCTACATTACCGAAGCAGAATTCTGACTCATGGCTTCTTCATTACTACCAAAAATGATATCATCAACATACACAACAAGTAATAGAAATTTATTATTTTCAGTCTTTGTATATAGATTTCTGAATTGAGGCTTCTGTGATACATATCAAGTTCACGAAAGCTTTTTCGGCGTAAATCACATGGTATTTCATTTTTCGATGCGTTTCGAACCAACTATTGTGGTTCATTGTCAGGACAAGTTGAGGATCAGATCAAGCTATGAATGTTAAATAGATAGAGAAGGCCTCCAACGGCTAAAATTCAAGAACAGGAAATGGCTATAATGGATAAATTTGACTAAGGAGTAGTTAGATGGACTAGGACCACGGGGATAAAAATAAGCTAATTTATTTATTAAATTGAAAGTCATATTCCTATAAAAAGTCAAAGGGCATATATATATCTATATCATATATATATAATATATATATATATTAAGTTATTTAGTTAGATTAAAAGGTATAAATAAATATTAACAATATAAAAGGTCCAAAAAAATAAAAATAAATAAAATAAATAATAATAATAATAATAAATAATAATAATAACAATTTTAATGATTATTAAGTTATTAGTTAGCTATAAAAGGTAAAATATAAAATTCTCAGCTGTCCTTTTGAAAAACCTTGTTGATGGAGGTATTTGTCAAGACGGTAATACCAGGCCTTTGGAGCTTGTTTTAGACCATAGAGAGCCTTTCTGAGTTTGCATACAATTTCCGCATCATTTCCAAGGATGAATCTCTTTGTTTGCTCAATATGTACTTCTTCTTGTAAGTCTCCATCAAGAAAGGAAAATTTTACATCCATTTGGTATACTTTGAATTTCTGAAAACTAGAAAGAGCAAGGAACATTCTTATGTATTCAAGTCTAGCAATAGGTGCAAAAGTTTCTTCAAAATCTATACCTTCTTGTTGAGCATATCCTTTACAAACAAGTCTAGCCTTGTTTCTAATAACTTCTCCATTTTCACTTAGCCTGTTTTTGAATATCCATTTGGTTCCTATGATATTCTTATCATCGGGTCTAGGAACTAATTCCTAAGTATTATTCTTTTCAATTTTCTCAAGTTCTTCATTCATGGCCTTTACCCAACATTCATCTTTGCATGCTTCATTTACATTTTGAGGTTCGATGGAGGAAAGTGATGCTAGATAGCTTGAAGCTTCTGTAATAGTTCTTCTTGTCTGCACACCTGCCTCTTTTTGTGCCAAAATTTGAGTCTCTAGATGATTTTTCTGAACATACATGGATGGAGTCTTTTCTTCTACCGTTACCTATTCTTCTGGTGCTTTATGTGTTTATTTTTTAGAATTAGTCTAATTTGATGTGGGGGGATAATCCTCATCTTCTCCACAATATTTTATTTTTACTTGCTTTGGATTTTTGCATGCTTCATCAACCACAACATCAATACTTTCAATAATTTTTCCAAGTCTTTTATTATAACACTTATATCCTTTACTCCGGGAAGAGTAACCAAGGATAATGCCTTCATCTACTCTAGGTTCAAACTTGCAAAGTTTTTCATCAGTCCTTTTGATCTAACATTTTCTTCCAAAAACTTTGAAGTATTTTATAGTAGGAGTCTTACCATACCAAAGTTCATGTGGAGTTTGAGTGCTGTTTACACCAACATTTGCTTGGTTGAGAATAGTGACGACAACGAATGCAGCTTCAACGCAAAAGGTTGCAGGAGTTATAGACTCATCTAGCATAGCACGAGCCATTTGTTGAACAGTTCTATTCATCCTTTCTGCCACTCAATTTTGCTAAGGAGTCCTTACAGTGGAGAATTTCCTTTTTATTCCATGTTCTTCACAAAAGTCAGAGAATTCATCCGAGGTAAATTCCCCTCCTCGATCAGATCTGAGGCATTTGGTTTTGCGATCTAATTCATTTTCAACCAAGGCTGTAAAAGCTTTGAATTTTTCAAATGCTTCATCTTTATGCTTTAGAAGCCCTATCCAACACATTCTGGACAAATCATCAATGAACAATATAAAGTATTCCCCTCCACGAGGTGACTTTTTCCTTGATGGTCCATATAAATCAGTATAACAAGTTCAAGAGGCTTACTAGCTGATCCTTATTTTTCAGGGAAGTGTGCTCTAGTTTGCTGACCAAATTGACACGATTCACATATTTTATTTTTGGGGATGCTGATATCAAGAAGATCACAAACAACCTAGAATCTACATGCTTTTCGTATTTGAGAGATGCTTAGATGCCCTAATCTTCTATGCCATAGCCAGTGTTCATCATTTTTTCTTAGATATCACTGTTGTTGTCCTCCCTTGAGTAAGTATAATTTGTTTTGAGTTCTTATACCTTCGATCATGGTTTCTCCTGTATCAAGCTCATGAACAACACATCCATTTGATCGAAATACTACTTCACTTCCTTGATCACACATTTGGCTGAAACTTAATAGGTTATGCTTTAGACCATCAACATACATAACATTCCCAGCTTTAACTTTTTCTTTTAAGGGAATAGAACCTTTACCTTTTATGACAGCAGGAATGTCATTTCCAAATGAGACCTTTTTTTCCTTTTCTAAGGCATTATATGACTGAAGTTTTTCTTTATCACTTGTCATGTGTTTCAAGCATCCACTGTCGATGTACCATTGATTTTCTTGTCCTTCTACATACAAGGCTATATCACATCTTTCTGTTTGTGGTTATTTCTTTCTCCATATTTTGGGATTTAATGAAGTTTTCTCCTTGTGAGATATTTGCTGAAATTTACTCCTGCATTTAGATTCTTCATGACTGAAGTTGTTGCAGATAGAGAATCCTATTTCATTTTCAAGAAGAGAAAAATTATTGTAGGTTTGTTTCATGATCCTCATCACATTCCTTTGATTTCGTACTTCTCTAGTCATGATGGTCTTGTAAGCAACACGTTGAGCAACTTTTTGTCCAAAGTTATGACATGATGAGCAAATTTGTGTCCAAAGTTATGACATGAAAAGCATGGGCTATTAAATAAGTTCCTGCGATTATCAAATCTACTGACTTGGTAATTGTAGTTGCTATTGATATTCATTTTTGAAATATATTAAGTATGATTTACCTGATGTTGGTCGTAGCTTCTGTTCATCCTTGAAGCAAATTGAGCATGATTTACCTAGTGATCTACTTTATGCCTTTGCTATCGATTGTCAAACTGTTCACTGCTCTTTGCTGCATCAAGATAGCCTTTAGTGGAGGTTGATGGCTTCTGTGCTCGGGATTCTTGTTCAATATATCCAAGACCTGTCTTTATCGAAGGAGAATGCCGCACTTCGATAATTTCATTTAAGGTTTTTGATCCTTTAGCAAATTTCATACTGAGAGCTTTTGTTTTCTCAATATCCTCTCTTAGACCCACAATTTCACATTCTAGTTTTTCATTGTGTTTTTCTCTTTCAACAAGTTGGAATGTCAGAGTATCTATAATAATATTATTTTCTTCCATATAGATTTTGAGTTTAAATATTTCTTCATAAAGGTCATCTTCATCTAAAGCATCCAAGAAATCATCATCTTCAAAAGCCATCAGAAGTCTATAATCATTACTATTTTCATCTTCATAACTATTTGATAAACCATCGCTATCTTTATGTGTATAATAGCTCTTTGTACCTACACCATTTTTCCTATTCCATTTTTCTGATTCCTTACCTTATCAAGCTTATCTTTATGAGGACATTTGGTAGCATAATGACTGACTCTTTCACAAGCAAAACATTTCAAAGGTAGTTTACCTCTGAATCTTTCAGAACCCCGTTGAAGGTCCTTGACAGAGTTTTCTTCTTCTTCTCCTTCTGAAATATGTCCTGATTAATTGATTTCTTCTCTTCCTAGAGATTTGAATGCAATTTCTCTCATATTTGATGGACCTCCTTTTCTCATTTTGGAAGCAGTTAAGATTCTGTGCAGCTGTGTCATAGTAATAGTCTGAAGATCCCACTTTTCTGCTATGGCAGATACTATTGATTCAAACTTAGTAGACAAGGATCGTAAAACATTTTCAACTAAAGTAACTTTTTTTATCTCTTCACCCAAGTTCTTCATGCAATTAACAATCTTATCTATACATAAGAAGTAACTAGCTATACTTTCATCATTGTGCATTCTGAGAGTTTCATATTGAATTATGAGAATTTGTAGTTTTGCATGTTTTACCTGATTGTCTCCTTCATAGCTTAGAATGATCTTGTCCCATATTTCTTTGGTGGTTTCGAGGTGCATAAATTTGATGGATTCTGTCTTATGAAACCAGCTCAAGAAGAGATAGAAAAGTTCGATCAACGGCTTAGAATTCAGCCTCTTCGAGGGGGAAACCTCCTTTACATTACATAAACGAACAATTCTTGGATGATTCAAATGAAAAGACCTCCTCTCTATATATAGGAGTCTAAGTGGTCATAAAATAATCAGAGCCTACATAGAAATAATAATGTAAGGGCACAATAATAACAATAATGGGCTTCTGTGGGGCACAATAGTAACAATATGGGCACTACATGGGTACATCAATGTAATAAGTGGGTTGTACTAATAACATTAAGGGGTTACACTAGTAGTATAGGGGACTAACATGCCCCTCTCCTTCAAAAAGTGTTGTCCTTAACGCTTGCGTAGTTCTTGATGCTTCTGTATAAAATTATTGTCCTCCCATGTGGAATCTTCAGTGGGTAAATTCTTCCACTTGATGATATACTCGGAAATTGATCGATTTCGTAGCTGTCGGGTTCTCATTTCTGTGACTGCTCTAGGTTCCAATATGGTCTTTCCTTCCTCTGTAATTTCTGGCAATATTGTTAGAATTGGGATCTTTTCCAACTTTTGAATAAGTGGTCATACTTCTTAATCCTTCTTCCATTCATCCCTTGCTCTGTTTATCCAATCTGGTTGGATAATAGAAATAGCACAAAACAATGCTTCCATATCCTCATCCTTTACGAGTCTTCCCATTCGGTAAGGTCACCATTTTTTAAGTGCATGTAGTATTGCCAACATTTCCTTCTCATAAATAGCTTGCTTGAGATGTAGCAGTAAAAATAGCCAATCACCTACATCAAAACATTTTTCACTATGATGTTGATCTACCTGTTGTTTCGTTTGGTTTTGCACTGAAGTGGTGTTATCCTTTAAAAGTTAGAGAACTTGTTGTTGATGCTCGACGTGATCTTTCACTGCTTGACCCTTTTTCTTCTTGATATTTCCTTCTATCTCTAGAGTTTGAGGAGTGGTAATTTTTTCCAATCCTTTACAAGATATGGTCGGATTAATTTCTTGATGCTCGATGTGATCTTTCACTTCTTGAACATTTTTCTTCTTGATATGTCCTTCTATCTTGATAGTTTGAGGAGTGGTTATTTCGACCAAT
>APFE031485426.1:39233-63895 GCA_000404065.3 Pinus taeda
TGTGTGATTAATGATTAAAAACTTCATAGTTCTAGTTTTATCAAAGTTATTTTGATGCGTCAGTAATTTTGATTTGTTATTAATTTTTTACATTGTTCGTTTAATATTTTTTTAATTTTTATATTAAAAATAAAAATTTCTCTAAAAGTATAAAAATTAAATAAATAGTTGTCATATCAAATTTTTATTTTGACAATAAAATAATTTCGTCTTTTTCTTCAATCTCTTATTTTCACTATAAAATATTTTTTTGTCTATCTTTTTGAAATTTAAATTTCTTTCCTATGATACTTTGACCAGTGAGTAATGAAATTGGAATTATTTATTCATAATAAAATTGGTTGTAATTTAGTTTTTTGTTTTTAAGAAATTTGGAAGGAAAATATATTATATGGTTTCTAAATTTTTTAAACAATTAGAAAAACAACAAGATAATTCTAATTTGATTATTCCTGATGATTTTAATTTAATGATTTTTTTTTTAATCTATATTGTATTCAGTTTCTAAATATTTATCATTAAAAATTACAGCAATAGTTACTATCTTTTGATTGACCAATAGGAGTCGTTTCTACTAATATCAATATCTCATTCACTTCCATTTTAACAATTGGGAAAACAACAAGAACTTTAATATGATGATTCTTGATAGTTCTAATTTGATGATTTTTTTATTTATATTTTATTTTAGTAATTAGGAAATTGCCTAAATATTTATGGTTAAAAACTACAACATTAGTTACTAACTTTTGATTGACCAACCAACAATTTTAAGGGTTTCTTTTTTTTAATCGTAAAGAGTTTGTTCTCCCCACTGTATTTTATTCACTTCCATTGAAGAAGAGTTGTTTCTACTAATTTCCATATCTCATTACTAATTTCAATATCTCATTCACTTCCATTGAAGAGAAACTGTTTCTACTAATTTCAATGTCTAATTATATTTTCAATGTCTAATTATTAATAATAGTATAATATATATATTCACCAATTTTTTCGATAGAAAATTTTAGCGAGTAGAATTTTTAAAATATCAAACTAAATTTGTATTTCAAACTAAATTTGTATTCGAATTCAAATTCAAACTCAAACTGGGTAACTATGCTTTATATAATCAAAATTGATATTATTTACAACATTTACACTCACATTCACATTCACATTGTCGTTGCAATGAGCAATTTCCATTGCATTGAACACAATATTATAATTACAAACGTAGCATAACAGGTTTTTAAATTTTTGAAATCTTCTTATGGTTATCGCGAAGAACGTTGACTTCGTGAATTATACGCAAACGAGAAATTTATGGGTGTTCCATTAAGGATTAAGGTCTTTTTATGCCGAACAACGTTTCCTACGTATCCTGAAATTGATAGTTGAAGAGAATATCGAAAATGTGTGTGCATCAATCAGTTTGATAAAACCCAAAAAGGAGAATAGGAGTTGGAGGTTCTATTTCAGAGTGTATCAACAGTTATCAAATCTGTTAGCAATTTTGGGATAGCGAGAGACGTAAGGAACAATTTAATGACAGTTGAGATACACGTAGTCTTGTATTACATCACAATTGGTGCGGGGAGTGGTCATGCTAGCAGAGAGAAATGGTATTCAGAGGAGCAACTTATTTCAATATCAGAACCATGTATGTGATAATCTTATCTTGGATTTTTGTTTGCGCATTTTTGCCAATTGCATGTGCGGACCGTCTGTTAAGAATGAAAGTAATCAAAGCGAGTACTTATTAAATATTGTCAAAGTCTGACGAGATGACCTGAATTACATTACGTATATTCTGTATATGTGAAGTCCTCTCGAATTGAGCTGCATTGAATATGCTTCAACGTACTTTTATGGTCATTATCATTAATAAAACAAAATAACAAAAACAATTAAAAATAGTGAACAAGTACATGGCATAAATTTTTGACATTTATGTGGGATAATTTAAAATATAATTGGAAGTGTTAGGAGAGAGCTTTTTATTGTTGTGAAGTGATCAAAATTAGTTATAATAATGATCTCACACATCCATAAAAAATATTTATAAACCATCAAAGAGACGCACATAAATAGTTTATATTAAGTTATGTAAGTTATATAACTTATCTTTAAATGGGTCCACATACTGATTGGGCCAACAAGTGTCAAACATCAAACCTTAACATCACATGTTGACAAGATATAATGTCCCAAGTACCTCAAGCTCTGAATTATCAAATAAGTCAAAATGCACTACAAACCATTCTATTGGATTCTATTGAGTACACATGTCCCATCAAACAATCACCCATTGATTTCCACTAGAGCAACACATCCCATGACTCAGTAATACGTGCACAAGAATAGGTGAAATGTGTGTCAGCCATATGTAAATGTGTGTTTAACCATTCAACCTATTGAAGACAATACATGACAACATTCAATTCAGGAATTGGTTCAGATGATGCAATAAATGACACCAACCCTTTAAATTCAAGCATTAAACACACCGTCCTTTTCAATTCAGGAATTAAAAACATGAAAGTACAAGGATCAACCATGAAATATTATCATCCACTTGATCATGTACAAATCAATCTAGGCCACACATTTGAATTTGGGAGATCGAAATCCATGCCAATCTTCCCTACCAATTAAATTCTATATAAAAAAACTATAAAACATCAACTCTTACTTATTTTCATTTCAAACATTCATTCTACTCGTTAGCTTTTAGAGACATACAATCGAAGTGTTCAGAAAATGTTACATTCACTCTATTCATATGCTATTGGAGACATACAAACGAAGTGCGTGCACACTGTTACATTCATTATATTCATCAATTGCTAGAGACATACAAACACAGTGCGTGCACATTGTTACATTCATTTATATATTAGTTTTTAAAGACATACATGTATGTTTTTGTTGAATAATGTTATTTTCATTGAGAAACAAGGGTAAATTAAAGCCATTATAGCCAATATCAATTGTTAAATAGATCACAATATCAAGAAGCATTTATATATGAATGATAGACCCACTCACTTAAAAACCAATTTCAATGCCACTGTAACCTCAAATTTGACCCTTGCAATTCAATATCATACTATTATAATAGCAAAGAATATCCTTTCAAAGAAAAAATTCCGATGTCAGGTAGATTCATTGTCTGGTTAGAGAAGCATTTCTAAATGAAATACAAACCCACTGGTTTATAAATTCTCTTTTAATAATATAATATCAAATTATTACAATATGAAATTAAGTCGAGATAACTACAAGATTGCAGGAGCAGAACTACAAGGAATTATAGGACTAGCTACTTGAATTAGAGAAGAGCTGAAACTGGATAAGTTGGATATTTTGGACAAGAAACTGACATATCACACTTCCATTCAATTGATTTATGGACCATGTTGAGCTTCTGCATATAAGGGGGCAACATTGAAGGCATGTAGTGCACCACTAGGTGTGGAAAATCCACACTGTAATAGATGTGGGAACATGCTATATTATCTCCGTTAAGGTCTGTCAAGGTCCTGCATAAACTTAAAGTGAAGGCTTCATAGTGCTATCATGCAAATTTGCATCAATGGACCTGCCTAATAATTATAGGCCATCTAGCCTTACCACGACTATGCCTCTCTGTTTGGACTGGTAATTTTCCAAACTCAAGGGCATCCCCTAGGTGTTGTATGCTACCAACAAACCAATAAGTTTGTAAAGAATAAAAGTTGATTGGCACACATAAAACTTAGTGTGAGTTGTTTCCCCTAAACAGCTAGCAACAAGGATAAATCCTAACCTATAGTAATGATCGTTGAGATCAGATTCCTCCAACAGTATAATAATGAGTGAAGAATGGCAAAAAAGAAAAGTTATGTGCCTGAGGTGAATCCGAAATCAAAATAAGTATCAAGCAAACCAAACATCGCAACGCATTTAACAACTATTGAGCCAATAGACTCTAAGAACCAGGGATAAGGCATAACAGAGCCAAACCAAATATTATTTGAGGTTGAATTACACCACAGTGAGCGCAACATTGAAGGCATATAGTGTAGCATTAGGTGTGGAAAACCCAAACTGTAATAGATGTGAGAACATGCTATATTATCTCCGTTAAGGTCTATCAAGGTCTTGCATAAACTTAAAGTGAAGGTTTAAAAGTGCTATCATGCAAATTTGCATCAATGAACCTGCCTAATAATTATGGGTCATCTAAGCTTACCACGACTACACCTATGTGTTTGGAGTGGTAATTCTCCAGTCTCAAGGGGGTCCTCTAAGCATTGTATGCTGCCAACAAACCAATAAGTTTGTAAAGAATCAAAGTTAATTGGCACACAGAAAATTCAATGTGAGTTGTTTCCCCGAAGCAGTCAACAACAAGGATAAATTCTTACCTATATTAATGATTGTTGAGATCAGATGCCTCCAACAATATAATAATGAGTGAAGAAAGACAACACTAAAAAAATATGTGCTTGAGGTGAATCTGAAATCAAGATAAGTATCAAGCAAATCAAACATCGCAACTCATCTAACAACTATTGAGCCAATAGATTCTAAGAATAATAGATAAGGCATAATAGAACCAAACCAAATATTATTTGAGGTTGAATTTCACAATAGTGGGGGCAACATTGAAGGCATATAGTGCACCATTAGGTTTGGAAAACTCAAACTGTAATAGCTGTGATAGTTTAGTTATAATAATTAGGATAGAGTAGGAACAAGAACAACAAGGCAAGAAACCTCTTACCTATATTTAACTTAGGCTTTGACTTGAAAGAAGAAAAACAATTGGAACTAAGAATTTGAAAGGGAATAACTACATAGGGGAGAGACACTAGTACATGAACGACTCCGCCTTAGAGTTTTGAAATTTGAAAGGGAATAAATACATAAAGAGACTACAACTAAGAACCCTTACATAAGAACATGCTAACCCTTACTAGGAATAAAATGAATGGCAAGAACAAAATGAGTGCCAAGAACAATGATTTGAGGACGCAAAAAGTTAGTTGGGTTGAAGAAATTGTGTTATGTCAAAGTTGTTACAAAAATAAAAAATAACAGCTCTTCCTGATAACTCATATTTTTACCAACTAGGAATAAAATTAATGCCAAGAACAATTATTTGAGGACACAGAAACCTATTTGGGTCGAAGAAATTGTGTTATGTCAAAGTTGTTACAAAAAGAAAAAGGAATAGCTCTTCCCAATAACCCATATTTCTACCAACTAGGAATAAAATGAATGCCAATAACAATCATTTGAGGACACATAAAAATAGTTGGGTGGAGAAAACTGTTTTATGGCGAACCTGTTACAAAATTAAAAAGGAATATATTTTCCTAATAACTCATAAAAATCATCTAAGAATAATTAAAGAAGTTAAAACCCTTCCAATGATGAGTTTCAGATCTGAGATGTATTCAACTGCAATATATAGATAAAGCATTGACTGTTGTTTCTCATTGATTGCAAAGGTCGATGAATTGCTTTGTTTTCTAATACAGTTGTTTAAAACCAGAATTTCATGGCAACACCGCAGATTGTTGCAGCCATGCCAAGAGTTTATATTGTAGATCGTAGAAGGAACAGGAGGAGGTGAGGGGCGAGGGGGGGGGGCAACTGTGATCCATTTCATCATATGAGGATATGGGGTTGATGTGAATTCTCCCAATGCCCCTAGTAATTTCGTTGAAAAGGACATTGTGGTGGCATATCACGTTATCCCACCATCAACCACAAAGTCGCCTTCAACCACAGTGAAAGGTGCAAGTTCAACAAAGAAAATCAGTGCCATCAGAGGCTGGACAAAGCAATACATGCTAGCTGCAATTGATGACATCGAGGTTAAGGGGCATTCAATTCATGCCTCTGCAAAAAACATGGTATTGCTACCTCTAACATACATTATTGGATAAATGGGTTGACTAATAGAAAGCTTAGAGGGCCTGTTACACTTATGACTGGAGAGGAGGAATCCAAGCAGGTTGAGAGGTTTAAGGAGATGACCCAATTGGGACATGTGTTAGATCTTATACAAGTTAAATCCACAGTACCTCAAATATGTCAGGGGAGGCTAAACCCCTTCAAAGATGGGTTTCCTGGTAAATCATGGTGGGGTGGATTTGAAAAAAGGAGTCCAGACCTTCTGCTACGTACAACTGAGGGCCTTGACAGAGACATGGCTTTAAATCTATGCCCTGTAATTGTGTCCAAGTTTTATAACACTCTTTGTGCTGCATATGAGCAACACTCATTTGCCCCAAACCATATATGGAATTGTGATGAAAGAAGATTATAGGCAGGAAGGAATTGTGGTATGCGGGTAATTTCCAAGAGAGGGAGCAGAAATGTGCCTAAGATTTTTGCTGAGAGCAAGGAGTGGACCACTATTCTTTCTTTTGTCAATGCAAGTGGTTTTTCGATCCCAAGATTTTATCTATTCAAAGGTAAAACACAACTAAAAAAATACATACAGAATTGTGAACCAGGTGCACGCAAGGCTGCACATCCCCATGCATGGATGACAAAGGAACAATTCCTAAATTAGCTTTGTCACTTTGCTACATTTGTATCAGGTGGTGTCTTGCCTGAAAGAAACACCTAATGCTTTTAGTTGGCCATCGAAGCCACATGGTTGTGCAAACAATTGAGGAGGCCAAAAATTTTGGCATTGACCTGTTAACATTTCTAGCTCATACAACTCACAAATTGCAACCCCTTGATGTCAGTGTGTTTGGGCCTTTCAAGAATTATTCCAGGGTCAAGTGGAAGTAAAGAGGTTTGACCTAGTTGAGCTTGCAAGTAAAGCATTTAAAAGGACTCTCACACCTTCTAATATCAAGGTTGGATTTAGGAGGACTGGTATATGGACACTTAATGTTGATGCTCTTATGCATGATATTGGTTGTAGCCAAGCATTTTATGTGGAAGGTCAAGAAGTAGAGAACTTACAAGACCATGTTGATGCCCAAGAAGATGTTGCTTCTGTTGAAGGTATAATGTCCATTTATGAAGGGAACTTCTATGGATGATGATAAACATGTGAGTGAGGCATATTTCAGTCATGAACTAATTTCCAATATCATGGAGGTTGTCACGCCCACTAAACCACTTGCCAATTCTGCATGTGATATTCCATATGAGGCAGTTGATGAAGCGAATGAAAATGCAAAATTGATTTCAAATGATAATGCAACAGGATTAAACAATGAGCAATTGAGCATGCCAGCCCAGGTAAGCCCATCATCTGGTTGGTAGAGGCCATGATGAATATCAACACACATAATATGTCTACCACCAATGAGGAAAGCATGGACATGCCTTCACAACCATCAGAGTTCAACATCGAACTTGTTCATTATTTTGTGGAAAATGGTTCACTAGAAGAGGAGATTATTCAACATGAAGTACTTGAAGAAGCCAACAATGGGGACCAACTAGTTGTATCGGAGGTTGAATGCCAAGTGTTATATCCTGGGGAGCATGGGACAAGAAATCAAAGAATACTTGGTGCATTCCTAAAGCTACCAATAGAGAGAGTGAAGGCCTCATCAAGGCACTCAAATGCAGATTTTCCTCGTTTGGGGAGGATTTCACAGTTGCTCACATATGAAGATTATATGAAATTATTGTTTGAGTCTGGACCCAAAAAAAAATGAAATTCAAGAAACTAAAAAGAGAAACAAGGAGTTGGCCAAGGACAAGAGAGCTATAAGGATTGCAATAGTAGAAGCTCGATGACATGAAAGGTTGGAGAGACAAAAGGCAGGGGAAGATAAGGAATATAAAAAAAAATTGGCAAGGCAAGAGAGGGAGGAATGAAAGGTTCAAGAAGTGTTGGAAAGAGGAGGAGGGTTGACAAGTAGGGAAGGCTATGGTCTAAGTAGAAAACATGGTCTAAGGGAAGGCTATGGGACATTCAATTTGTGCCTCTGCAAAAAAACATGGTATTGCCGCCTCTAACATACATTATTAGATAAATGGGTTGACTAATAGAAAGCGTAGAGGGCCTGTTACACTTATGACTGAAGAGGAGGAGTCCGAGGAGGTGGAGAGGTGTAAGGAGATGGCCCAATTAGGACATGTGTTAGATCTTATACAACTTAAATCCACAGTAGCTCAAATATGTCAGGGGAGGCCAAACCCCTTCAAAAATGGGTTTCCTGGTAAATCATGGTGGGGTGGATTTGAAAAACCACATCGAGACCCTCTGCTACGTACAACTGAGGACCTTAACAGAGACATGGCTTTAAATCTATGCCCTGCAAATGTGTCGAACTTTTATAACACTCTTTCTGCTGCATATGAGCAACACTCATATGCCCCAAACCATATATGGAATTGTGATGAAACAAGCTTATAAGAAGGAAGGAATTGTGGTATGCAGGTAATTTCCAAAAGAGGGAGCAGAAATGTGCCTAAGATTTTTGTTGAGAGCAAGGAGTGGACCACTATTCTTTCTTGTGTCAATGCAAGTGGTTTTTCAATCCCAAGATTTTATCTATTCAAAGGTAAAACACAACTAAAAAAGTATATAAAGAACTGTGAACCAGGTGCATGCATGGCTGCACATCCCCATGTATGGATGACAAAGGAACATTTCCTGAATTAGCTGTGTCACTTTGCTACATCTGTATCAAGTGGTGTCTTGCCTGAAAACAAACACCTACTGATTTTAGCTGGCCGTGGAAGCTACATGGTTGTGCAAACAATTGAGGAGGCCAACAATTTTGGCATTGACTTGTTAACATTGCTAGCTCATACAACTGACAGATTGCAACCCCTTGTTGTCAGCGTGTTTGGGCCTTTCAAGAATTATTCCAGGGTCAAGCGAGCTTCGTGGATGGAAAAGAATCTAGGGGTGGATGTAAAGAGGTTTGAGCTAGTTGAGCTTGTAAGTAAAGCATTTAATAGGGCTCTCACACCTTCTAATATCAAGGTTGGATTTAGGAGGACTAGTATATGGACACTTAATGTTGATGCTCTTATGCATGATATTGGTTGTAGCCAAGCATTTTATGTGGAAGGTCAAGAAATAGAGAAGTTACAAGACCATGTTGATGCCCAAGAAGATATTGCTTCTGTTGAAGGTATAATGTCCATTTATGAAGGGAACTTATATGGTGATGATGATAAGCATGTGAGTGAGACACAGTTCAGTCCTGAACCAATTGTCAATATCATGGAGGTTTTTACACCCACTAAACCACTTGCCAATTCTGCATGTGATATTCCATATGAGGCAGTTGATGAAGCGAATGAAAATGCAAAATTGATTTCAAATGATAATGCAACAGGATTAAACAATGAGCAATTGAGCATGCCAGCCCAGGTAAGCCCACCATCATGGTTGGTAGAGGCCATGATGAATATCAACACACATAATGTGTCTACCACCAATGAGGAAAGCATGGACATGTCTTCACAACCATTAGAGTTCAACATCGAACTTGTTCAATATTTTGTGGAAAATGGTTCGCTAGAAGAGGAGCCTATTCAACATGAAGTACCTAAAGTAGCCAACAATGGAGGCCAACCAGTTGTACCAGAGGTTGAATGCCAAGTGTCAGCTCTTGGGGAGCATGGGACAAAAAATCAAAGAATACTTGGTGCATTCCTAAAGCTACCAATAGAGAGAGTGAAGGCCTCATCAAGGCACTCAAATGCAAATTGTCCCCATTTGGGGAGGAGTTCACATTTGCTCACATCTGAAGATTATATGAAATTATTTTTTAAGACTGGACATATAAAAAATGAAATTCAGGAAACTAAAAAGAGAAAGAAGGAGTTGCCCAAGGACAAGAGAGCTGCAAGGATTGCAACAACAGAAGCTCGATCAAAGGAAAGGTTGGAGAGACAACAATCAAGGGAAGATAAGGAATATAAAAAACAATTGGCAAGGCAAGAGAGGGAGGAAAGAAAGGTTCAAGAAGTGTTGGAAAGAGGAGGAGGGGTGACAAGCAGGGTAGGCTATGGTCTAAAACAGTTTAAGGCAAATAGGATGATTTCCAATAAGTTGGACTACATTCTGGAGCAAACACCATCATACTAAGAGTTGATTAACATCCAACTCCCCCGTTATCAGCCAGGGGTTGTGCCCACTTCATATACCCCTGCGAGTGTAGGTTTAAATCCTAACTGTGTTTATATGACACCTCCACTCAATGTTGGGGTTAGTAACACAAGTGGACAATTGGGCTACTTAGTCCCTCCATGGCTACAAGGAGCAAATTGGAGTCAAGGATATGCTAACATTCAAGCACATCCTAATTAGCCAATCTTGGGTAGTCCACGATACTTGGGTCAGGGAGGAGACTCAATAATTTTGGGAAATGCTAGAAATGAAGGCCATCAAGCATAGGGGTAGCATGAATTAATTTTTGTAACCACATCGCAATGTGAATTTTGTAACGATGGAATATGTTGCTTGCTTTCGTTGTAGAAGCTAAACTTATACACAATTAAGGATTATCGAGTTCATCAAATTGAGAATAATAAAGTGCTTTAACCAACCATATTTATTTGAACATAAATTACATTAAATTTCTTTCAACAAAAATAAATAATGTTTTGGTTAGCATAGATAAATAATGTTGTGGTTAAAAGGACAGAAATCCATGTTCACTGAGTGGTTTTACTTGGCACCTATCATCATATTTCAATCTTCCATCAAACAAAAATTGTTTCACCGTGACGGAAACATCCTGAAGAGATATTACTCTGACCTATAATGTTAAATGTCGCTCCGAGACCATCTTGTTTGGACTTTTCGACACTCGGAGGTGGATTGTTGAAGTAATCATACATTTTTTGCACTTATTAATCGTCCCTTTTTTCGTTAGTGTGATCGTCTTCATATCTTCTTTTGCTACTCTTCTTCGTTTTCATTTTCTCTGTGTCATTTTATCATAATTTTAAATAACAATAAAAATTATAAGAAAGCAAATAGATGTTAAATACATTTGGATTATGTTAAATAAGCTTCTTGAGGTATCAAAATAAATAGTTACTTTTAAACTTCTCCTTTTTCCCTATCAATTTGTTATTTTATTTATTGAATAAAACATTGTAAAATGCCACTTCCTTTCTTCTACCTACTCAAAAAGGAAGAGCGATCATTGTAGTTCAGGAAGAGTGGTCATTATAGTTCATAATTTAATTGTTTCATTTCACTAACATATTTGTTAGCTTTGTAATTGTGTTAAATCATTTTATTTGTTTCTTTTAGGGTGGTTTTAAACCTTTGAATTCATCTATTATCTATTTATATACATTTTGAGTAATGTCTAAATTCTATATATTTTATATTGTTTTCCTTACATTTTAAATGATTAATTGCTCAAAGCTGATATGATTGAGCATCTTAGATTTCTACCAGTAGCTATAATTATATTTAATTCTTTTCATAAAAACTATTAAATATAACGACTGTTTCATTTTTTAAAATTATCTTGTTTTATTAGCTTTAATGTATTATTTTAATGATTTATAACAATAATGAGATTCATATATTTGAATAGAAATAATGATAGCAACAAAAAAAATAATAAGTAAAATTAGTATTAAGAAAATAATACATTCATTATAAAGAGAATAATAATTATAAAAATAGAAAAGCATAAGTAATTTAGAATAATATGACATTTAAAATAATATTAGTACAACTATATAAATTAAATGGTTAGTAATACTTATAAGTATTCAATAATGATAAGCATCAAAATATCTTTTTATAATACATTTCATATTATCATAACTAAATAAAATCATAGAAAAATTATAATATTCTTTTAATTTAATATTATTATTATTAAGAAGAAGAAATAAAAAATTATAATTGATGTCTAACTAGGCTGAGAGATTTGTTTGCCACACTAAAGAGATTAATGTATTAAATGGATAAAGTTACATAGCCACAATCATAAATCCACAAACATGCAAATAAAAGTTGATTCATATCCGATGGATTACAACGTACAAAAGAGGAAGGAGTGTCCTCACAGTCGGAAGGCACAACGGAGATGAGGGAAACAACTCAGGATCCGTATTAAATGGAGAGAGTCACATAGCCACAAGCATGGAAATAAACGTTGATTCATATGCCATGGATTATAAGGCACAAATGAGGAAGGAGGGCCGTTAGAGTCGGAAGGCACAATGGAGATGAGGAAACAACTCAGGGTCCCAGAGAAGGCTGCTTGGTCTAATGCTCGAGAGAATAATGAGGAGCAATAACTCGTTGGTTTCACATGACTTTCAATTTTCTAATTATGTGATTAGTTAATTATGTCATATACAAAGAATAATGAGGAGCAATAAGCTGTTGGTTTCAAATGAATCTTAATTTTCTAATTATGTGATTAGTTAATTATATCTTGTAATTGCTAACATTTCATAAATCAAAATTTATCTATTGATTTTTAATTTGTCACAGGTAGTCTCAACTATTGATGGACACTTAAAAGTATATAAATACAACCTTAGTTTTATTATCTAGCAATGAGGTTGTCACATGCATTCTCAATCATTAATTCACACTTGAAAATTATATAATGCAACCCTAATCTTACTATTTAGCAATGAGGATTTTGGGTATTAACCATTGATTGACACTTGAGAGGTAATTTAACTATAATTAAACTATTTGAACTTTGGTCTTAAATAGAATGTTGTTGTTGTTTTTTTTGTTGGAATCTGTAAACTATTCTTTTGTAAATTAGATGTTAAATAAATTTTGTGTCACCCTGGATGAATGAAACGAGCTTGAATTCATCTTAACCCTGGATCTATCAAGTATTAAGAGGGATCAATCCCTCAAAACCGGCTTGAATCCATCATTTAGAGGGATCAAATCCCTCGAGGTGAAAATCCTTTCTCAAGTTTTTAGCTCAAAGTAGAGGTTTTCACCTCAAAAGATTCAAAATAAAGGTTTTCACCTCGAAATATTTGATCCCTTTAGACTCTTAGTAGATGTGGTGTTAACATGGACCGTGTTTGGGTACATCTCAATACTTATTTTATGAGAGTAAGAGGACTTAATCACAATACTTGATCAAAACGTTTCTATGGTTATTAAAAAATTGTATGACTTCATCAACTTTGGAGGTTAAGTATTGTGAAGTAAATGAATTTTTTTTATTGCTTAAATCATGAGACATGCATATTTAATGGATTCTTGCTATGGATGGAAAAATGGGTGAGTGGATATATGGTAAGTTAAAACAAGTGAGATTTTTTTTAAATTTAGAGTTTTGTTGTTATTCACTTTATATATATACTTAACGATTATTATAAAATATTTGAAGAGCGTTAATAGAAGAATGCACTTAAAACTTTAAGATTTCAAATTGTGATCCCAATATTAAGGATATATCTGAAATGTTAGATTGGATATAGTGTAACATACTTATTTATTTTAGAACTCTTCCTTGTTTAAAGATATTTGAAATACTTTGACTATCTTTTAAAATTATAATTTTAAAACAGTTTAATATAAACTATTTATATATATTTTAATATGTGTGGATATTGATCTTAATAGAAATTTTGAAACTAAATGTTATTGAACCATAATAATTTTTAAATAAATTGAATTAATTTGAATTATTAACATTCTTACAAAAGCAAATTACTACTCGCTGAAAGTGAAAAAAACCAAGAAATAAAAATATAGGAAATTTAAATTCATTCACTTTTATATTTAAAAGTTAACAACTATATGGATTTTTTTGCTTTTGTTAATGTTAAAATAAAATAAATTTGTTTATTTTTAATTTGAAAAAAAAAATTAATATAACAAAAATTGCTAAAATATTTTTTTGTTTAATTAATGCTAAATTTTGTGGGTTCACTACTTGTCTCACTTCGAGCTAGTTGTTGTTACATTTCTAATAATAATGAAAGAAATAAACATTTATGAAAAATGCCATATCCAACTATTTTATTTAATAAAAAAAAACAAAACATTCTGAAAAAATAAATATAAAAATTAATGTTTTCTTTAAAAAATATAAAATATCATAAAGTAAAATGTAATAAAATAAAAAATGTAATAACAAAGGTGACTTCTCAACCTTCAAAGTGAATATATGAAGTACACCCGTTAAAAGGTAAAAAAATAGTTTTCTTTTGTGTTCAATTATATTTAAACATTTATAAATTCTTTGAAAACATATTTAGATTCATAAAAAATAATAATATATTTGACATAATTTATACATTTGTTTATTTTTATTTATCATTGAATCTTAATATAAAATGATAAATTACTCTCTCATCCATATATAATTTTATTAAAAAGGTGTTTAAAAATGATAAAGTAAAGAAGTTCCGGCTTAAAAGTCAACCCTATCTATATATAACCCATATAAATATTTTTGAAACCCTTCCTATCTAAAGCAAAAATTTTAAGTTTGGTAAACGGTGTGTTTCTATTAATAATTTAGTTTAAAAATATAATTATGAGGCCCCTCAAGCCTCAACCTTGACACTATAATGACTAACTTAGACATTTAATCAACTTTGACCTTAAACAGAATCATATATTATAAAATGCATGAAATTATTACATTATAAATTTTATTAATATTTTAAATTATAAAAACAGATATTACGGCTCCCAGCTCTCAAACTTTGACACCTACATATAAAATACATTTTGTAGCTCTTGATACATATAACGCACAACTGGTCTAAGCATGGAGTTAGATTGTCTCCATTTCTACACGCAAAACTATTTTCATAAATGCTCACTATTTCCATTTCCAGAAATCAGAACATTTTAATAAATGCTCAATACAAATGTTGAGGTACAACTTTATGTTGGAGGTTTGGTGACGATGACGGCATAACTTGACTTAGCTGATGGCATTCTAAATACAATTATTATTCTCTACGCCACGACAACAAGAATTGTAAACGTCCCCTGTACATCATCATTGTTGTGGCTGTATTAATACCAACAGACGGCTGTTATCAACGACAACATACAAACGTGCCATGTACATCAACATTGTTGTGGCTGTATTAATACCAACAGACGGCCGTTATCAACGACAACATACTTTGTGCTGCCATGCCCAGACCATGGAGAAACTTAGCGTTATTCGGAGAGTATTTAATTGATAACGAAACATGGGATTTTACACCAACATCATCAGTTCAATCCTGACGTAAAGCCAACCCCCGTGGCCGGAATCCATGAATTGCCAGAAATGAATTGACCAACTGTGAATTGGGCTGCCTCCGTGGCGCTTGTGATAACATGAAATCCCGGCCAACTGACACGCTTTGATGTTCCTGCACCCGCGCCTGTGTTCAAGTACTCGCCGTAGTACAACGTTTGAAGGGCAAAGTTTCCGTCCCATTCCAGCCAACCGGCAGGATCGATCAAATCGTCGAGAGCTGATTGCATGAAAACAGTTCGAGAGTATTGCTTCCACGGCCTTCCGAGGTATGTCTTGATAGACCCTTCAACTGCTTGCAGATCAGAAGCTGCACTTACCTTGCAGTTATGGATGGAAATCCCGGTGTTTTGATTGGGATCGGTTCTTCCTTGAGCTGTAATTGTGTTTTGTTGTTGGCTCATGGGCCTTCTTGCCAAGATGTTGCTATTCTGTATTACCACAGCTGCGTTGCCGAAGATAAAATCAACGGTCCCATATATATCTACTTCTCGGTAGAATTGGCGAAGGGAGTAAACATATAACGTGTCCTGGTACCCTTTGATACTGCAACGATACACTACCGAGAGGTCTGCGCCTACTCGAAGTGCTACGGCTTGGTGCTTCTGAGCTCCCGCAGTGTTCTGGAACGTCATGTCCTTGGCAATAAATCCATTTCCAGAGACAGCTGTCACGTAAAAACAGTTAGTCGTTTAAGATCACAAGTACAGGAGAAGAAACTTAGTTTGAGAATTGTAGATAACGACATCTATAATATAATTAAAATTATAAGAAAATTGATAGCAACAACATAGGTTTAAATTGTTACCGAAAGTTGCAGAGTTGAACGTAGTTGAACCATCTTGAACATTCTTGTTTCCGGTGACCACGGTTTGATCCATGCCGTCGCCAATGAACATCAGATTTGTCATCTTCTTCGATATGTCTACATTCTCGTTATAAATTCCAGCTTTTATGTAGATCACATACCTCTTACTACTCTGTTGAGGTGCAGCGTTTACTGCTTGGGTGATGGTCTTATAATTCCCTGAACCATCTTGGGAAACCACCACGTTTGCTTGGCTTGCAGGACTAGATGATTGTAAGAGTCTTCGATCTGCTACAGATAGCCATTCTGGAAATCCATCCTTCTCGATCCGTCCGTAGTGAGAATGGAACACCTCCCGTTTTAGACTCAATAAACGACGATTTTTCAAGCTGTCGCGAGACATGCTCGAAAACTTGTACATGGAAAGGGAGTTGCTCAATAATTCTGACACATTAAGAACTCTGGAAGACAACAGAGGGCTTATGCTACTACTGGTTGTTAAATTGAAATCACGGAAACCATTCAAACAGGTGTCCTGATTCGTCAAGGCTGCGCTGAGCCAAGTGGGGATGTCTTTCTTGATGGAATCGTTGCTCAAGCAAACGTTGAGATGATCCATTGTATCTTGAAAAAGCTGGGCACAATCTAGCCATGCCGCGCTTTCTTTTTCATTCATCATATTTTTGTTTAAACTAATAGCAAATTCGTGAGCTTGTTGTACCAGTTCCATACTCTCTTTCATTACCTGACTCATCAAATTATCAATTGTTGCCGTCTCATAGGTAGTGTATGTAGCCAATGACGAGACACAGCGTTCAGGAAATCGTGTCTGGCTACAAACCGACCTTACCAAACTAGACAACGTTTTTCCACCATGAGGATCGCCGTAGCTTTCACTCGAGGAAACAGGAGCCCCAGCTGCCACAACAATGACATCAACCAAAAGTATTATTGACATTAGAACAACAAGGACAGATTGGTTTTTCAATTTTTGAACAGTCTTCTCGTCGACGTAGTCGACATCAAGTCTAATCTTCATCATCTCTAAGCTAAGGACCTTTCAACCTTGGGCTATGCTGAAATTTAAATGCAAGGTCTCAGAATATCGTTAACTCTGAAGCTATCTTATCTAATAGAAAACGCTAAAACAAATAATGGGCATGTTCTGCATGAAGCATCGACCACTCTTATAGAGTGGCTGGTTTGTCGCTACTGATCAGTGGGTCAAAGGAGTTAGGCTTGCCTTTGGCGATAACCTAAAGAAGAGCACGTGGGATCGTTATCTAATATAGAATACGGTCGGATTCAAACATAGACGGCTGATGAATCATGAACGTTCTCTATAATAAGTAATCCATAAGGCAGTACGAAATACAACGGCGCTTGTGTCGGACAAGAATGGTTTGAACATGTCATGCGTCATCGACAATTGCTATAATTCTGCCCAAATGTAATGTAAGTCATAGGTCGGTTTCCTCTTACGTGATAAATTTGATTATCATCACCTTCGACTTGCCTTGCTTCGTTTTATCAAACACGCAATCAGTACCATTGTTTGTAGTCAGCTTAATCGTGCTGTGACATCTCCATACCAAAAATTTTTGCGGTCATAACCTTTGAATTTTGTACTTCAAGAACATTCGTGAAGGAATCTAAATTGATACGCCGTAGGAAAAAGCTGATTGGATGTATATTACTTTTAAGAAGATTGGAGATATACATGTAGATTTCTGTTAAGTAAAACGATTGTACTTAGCTGCCTAGAGGTTAAGACTTCAACGACGTTAAGCCCCAATTATAATTATTAATAATTATAACCCATTTAATTATAAACGAAATATGATTAATTATAATATTTTATGATGCAGAAATGAATAAACCACTTTTAAAACCCTTTTAACATTTTCAATAAATTTTAAATTTTACCACATGGATGTCAACGTTATGCGGTGTACCTGTGGGCTGTTTTTTTTTTTTTTTTATCGATTTCGTTATTTTGTTTTATTAGTGATAATGACCATAAACGTATGCCCAAGCATATTCAATGCAGCGTAGTTGCGATAGTTTAACTAATCTTAAAGAGATGTGCCACGTCCGGACTTCAAAGATACAGAATATACGGACGGAATGCAATGCAGGGCATCTCGTCACCTCTTTGACAATATTCTTGACATACGACCGCATACGCAATTGAAATAAGTTGCTCCCCTGAATACCATTGCTCTCCGTCAAGCATGACCTCTCGCCCCATCAATCGTAATGTATTAGAAAATTGGCAACGAATTTGAATCTCCACCTCTGATGCACACAATTTTTTTTCAACGCACTTTTCGATATTCTTTTCAAATTCGAAACGTTGTTCGATATAAAATTAAAAATTAGATTCAAAATAATGAAATACGTCAAGTCCTTAATCTTGAATGGAACATCTAGAAATTCCTCACCTGCGTATAATTCACGAAGTCGGCGTTCGTTGGCGATAATCATAAAACGATTTTAAACCTGCTCTCCTGTTCAAATAATCAAAAACGTGTTCAGAATCCATGTGCATTTATAGAATGATGCATTTGTAATGATATGTGGTTGCAAACGTGTTCAGAATCCATGTGCATATGCATTTGTAATGATATGTGGTTGCACCCTTGCAGTGGAGTTTCCTTCCACGAGGCCAAAAAAGTTGGGCAAAATATTTCATATATCACCATAAATGTTACCATGGTATGAAGCTACATATACTTCCCAAGAGTTATCATAAAATTTAAATATTTAAAAAATTTGAAAATATAATTAAAAAAAATCAAAATACTTATTACACTGGGTAGAAATTATGTTAATAATTTTTATATCTATTACCTAATCGAAACATAAATATTTTTATAAACACAATCACTAAATGGTTAATTAAACATATATTATGTTAATATAGTTGTTTTTCCAGAACTTGTAATAATCTTATTTATTTTGAAACGTGGTCTAACCCAACCAAATATGAAAGAGATGCTATAGTATCATTCATTGTTCTGAAAAGTTTTCTAACCCAATATGAAAGAGATGTTATAATATCATATTGTGTTAAGTAATGATTTGTAGTAATAAAAAAAGGGAAATGTAAAATTATTTAAAATTAAATTAAAATTAAAAAATTATAACAACCTAATCCATATAAATAATATTGTACTAATTCTAGTAAAATTGACCTCAATTTAAGGTGTTGATTGTTTTTGGGCTGAAAGTTTTCACAACTTGTGGTTTTGCAACTAATATTCTTATGTAATATAGACTCTTTTGTACATTTCCATACAAGCATGAATGATGACTAAATATAATAGTTTCAAGGACAAGAATAATGACTGAAATAAAATGAATAATATATTATATTTATACTTAGAGATTTGATCTTTTTCTACATGTAATAACTCCAAAATTAAGATGAATATAAATTAATATCTATTATTCAATCAAATATTAAAATTTTGATATAAATTCTATACTTATACTTTTACTTCCTTTATTAAGTTTAATAAGCTATTTTTTAATAATTAATATATTTATTTTTTAAAACATTAATAAACTAACAACAAAAGCCCTACGCAATAATGTGTCTATGTACAATAATATATTTATCTGAATGGGTACTATAATTTATTGCATTTTTATTAAATGCAATAAAAATATTTGGATAGTGATTTTAACTTTGAGAATTATAATAATTGTTTTTTTAATTATTAATAATTATAATAAATTTAATTATAAATAAAATATTATTAATTACGCAAAAATCTAAATAACATCATTTAGCACTTTCAATTATATTTTAAATTATACCACATGGATGGGAACGTACTTGTTCGCTAATTTTTATCGATATTCCATGCACGTGTTCAGTTATTTTATTGATTTCGTTTTATTAATGATAATGACCATAAAAGTACATCGAAGCATATTCAATGCGCATCTCAGTTGCCCATTGCGATCGTTTTACAAATCTATCAAAGATACGGAATGTGATGCCCTATACGGAATGTAACGCGCGGCATTTGTCTTGCTTTGACAATAATTAACAACCGCTCGCTTTGATTACGTTCATTCTTAACATACGGTCCACACACGCAATTGGTAAAATAATCACAATCACATACACAGTTCTGGTATTTAAATAAGTTGCTCCACTTTACTTTGCTCTCCACCAGCATGACCTCTCCCCGCATCAATCCTGATGTAATAAAAGATTCCTTACGTCTGCCGCTATCCCAAAATTGCCAACGACTTTGATTACTGTTGATCCACTCTAAAATATAACCTCCAACTCCTCTTTTCTTCCGTTGGTTTTTATCCGCACACTTATATTTTTTTAATGCATTTTTCGATTTTCTTTTCACCTATTGATTTCAGGATAAGTAGGAACCGTTGTTCGGCATGAAAAGACTACCCCAAGTATTACTTTAAAAAATACATTCAAAATAATGAAATGTGTCAAGCCCTTAATCTTGAATGGAACATCTAGAAATTCCTGACCTGCATATAATTCACGAAGTCGGCTTTCTTCGGGATAAGCATAACAAGATTTTAAAAACGAGTGCCTGTTCAGCTAATGCCTTACGTTTTTAAAATGGTACGTTTGTAATGATAAGATTGTGTTCAGCGCAATCGAAATTGTTCATCGCAATGTCACAGTTAATGGTGTTAAGTAAAACGACTGTATTTAGCTGCAAAGAGGCTTTATCTTGAACAGTTCATCCAGAGTTGACATTTAGTGTTTTTATGGATTTGTTAATGTAAAGTGAATGTTTCGTATTTTTATGAAAATGTTGAGATGAATCAGTAGTGTTTTTATGGATTTTTTAATGTAAAGTGAATGTTTCGTATTTTTATGAAAATGTTGAGATGAATCGGTAACTTAATTTGTGTGACTATAAATTTTATAAAATAAATTAAATATTTTCATAATTTTATAAAATATTAAAAATTCAACAAAATATATTTTAATTTATTGAAGTGTTTTTTTTTAATAATTTTAGTTTGAAAGGTTATTTTATTAATAAATAAATTTGTGGTAAATTTATTAATAATGTATAATTTTTTTTAGTAAGTTTGGCAAGACTACATCTTCAATGTATCAATTCAATTCATCATGTTTACTATATCACTTCGTTCGCGGAAGGGAATCGAAAGGGTGACTTCACATTAAGGAGTGCCTTATGAGAGCACCAAATAACCGTCTATCCAAGACCCCATACACATAAATTTCTATTATTTGATATTATACTAAAATTTAAATATATTTCAATATCATTTAATGTCTATTAGTTTTATTTGAGATGGTTGAGACAAATAATTAGAACCTTTCTCACCCAAGTTCAATTCCTATAAATGATATGAGAATCTTTTATATAAAGACTTCTACCTTATGATGTATTCCTAATATTAATGTATAAATTTGTACAATAATACTTAATACTATATTAAGACTCAAACATATATTAATATTATTTAGTACTACATTAAATTCAAGCACACGTCAAAATCTTTGTTTTTTAAAAGCTTATAATATTATCAATCTCTATCACCCAATAAAGTATTAATCTTTTTTATAAATATAATCAATTAAAAGGTTAGTTAAATATATAAATTTTGATCTTTTTTATGAATATAATCATTAAAAGGTTAGTTAAATATATATTTATATAGTTGTTTTTCCAAAATTTATAATAATCTCCATATTTATTTTTCTTGGGAAATTAAAACAATGATTTTATTAGTCAAATAAAACTACATTAGTATTCCAGTGTGGTGCAGTAGCTTTACTTTCCATGAGGCCAAAATATTTGGGCAAAGTATTTCACATATTGGCATAAACAACATTAGCGTAGTATGGTGTTACATATTACATGTCAAGAATTATCATAAATATTAAAAAAATAAAATGTCTAAAAACATATTAAGAAAAAACCAAAGCACTCATTACTCTATGTAGAAATTATGTCCATAATTTTCATATTTATTATTCTATAAAATATTAATATTTTTTATAAACATAATCATTACATGGTTAATTAAACATATATTATGTTAATGTAGTTTTTCCAAAAAATTTAATAATCTTGATTATGTCTAAGCGTACTCTAGCCCAATATGAAACAGTTGTTATATCATGTAATCATTTTCACCAAGTTAAATAACATGTTAACTTTTTTTAAAATAAAATTAAAATTGAAAAATAATAACAACTTAATGTCTATAAATATTGTTTTTAGGGTTAAAGTTCTTACAACTTATGGTTTTTCAAACCATATTATTATGTAATATAAACTCTTTTGTAATTTTCCAATGGGTCATGAATGATGACTAAATAAAATAGTTTCCACAACAAGAATGATGACTACTAATGACTGAATAAAATTGTTTATATATATATAATAAATTGGTTTTTAATTTTAAATCAAATTTCTTTTTAAAAAATGGACTAAGCTAACAAAAACCATATGCGATAATGTGCCAAATTATATACATTAAGTTATATAAATATGTATAAGGAGAGGGTACTCTGAGATATTAAGTACAAGAAAAAGTAATTGAATGGTGTTTATAATGATTTTGGAAATTATAGTAATTTGTATTTTATTTTTTTAATTATTAATAATATTTTTGGTTTTAATAATATTTTAATTTTTTAATTATTAATAATTATAATAAATTTAATTATAAATAAAATGTTATTAATTATGTAGAAATCTCAATAAACCACTTTTAAAACTAATTCACTCAAAATACCATTTAGGGAAAGCCACGAGTACATGATTGCTTTTATGTCAGACCGCATCAACGTCACGTTAGCACCCTCACCCATTGTACGACACATGTTCATTGCATGTGTCTACCTGTTGCTCGTACATGCCCACCGGTTCAGCGGGTTAACAATGTGTCTAAGATTTGTTATATCATAGTCTTTGTGGGTTGTTTTGGGCACTGTGCATTTTTGTTTTGGTCTTGTTGTTGTCTATTTGCGTTGCCGAGTAGTTGCACGTCACTGCTCCAATTTTGGTCATTTCCATAACAGTCCTCGAAGATCCGGGTAGTGGTTTATGGAGCAGAAGAGATGGTCGTGTTGGTGGTTGTTCTGTTGTGTTCGTCTGTTTTGTCTTGTTTTTTCTACTGGTTTCTCTTCCATGTTTGGTTGAAAAGGCTCGATATTCGTTTGCATTCCTCCTTGTGGCGGATTTAGCTCGACTTGATGTTGGACATTGTTGTTTCACACTCCGAAGGGATTTTTCAGGTTCCTAAGTAAATTTATCATCTTTTGGGTTGAATTTCTCATGTTTTCTGCAGGTTTAGGGATATCTAACAATGTTTGATGTTGTCTTGTAGGTTGTTCAGGTTGTTATAGTCTGAGCTACGCTTTTTGGAGAATGTGCGGTTCTTGTGGCTTATTGACATGGAGAAAGTCGATGAAACGTTGATTGGACGACCAGAAGGTGGGACACTGTCCTACCAACCTGAATACATGTGTTTTTTAACACATTTAATCGAATTGGATTATTGTGCCTTTGTTTTGCATGTGTATGTGTTTTTAAATACCTTCACCTATGTGGGTTTTGGGTTTTGTGTGTTTTGGCTAATTTTATGAAATTGAGCTTCGGCTGTGTGGGTTTTGTGTGGGTTGGGTTTTGGGTTTTCAAGGAGTTGAGTTGTTTTGTGCGTTTCAAATGAGTTTTGTGGGTTTTGGATGCAACATTATCATTGTCATTGTTTGTTGAGTAGATGTTGGTGATCGACTACTTTGACTGGCTAAATCCTTTGCAATACTATTTCAAACTAGATTCGATTGGTCTTTACTTTGTGTAGACCACATTATACAATGCCTTTATTGATCGATGGAATCACTAGAATGCAAACACACCATTATTCATAATCTCTAAATCATTGGCTTGCTCGAGATTGCTTTGAATGCTCTGTACAAAGTGTAGGCAGTCATAAACAACCATCCTTTGGACCTATTCTGCCATATGCCTCAACTCCCAGCACCACTACAACCATCCCCTGTGTTTTGTAGAAGTCAAAAGCAACATCAATATGCCATGTACCTACAGTGATTGCTTATCAGCCTGTGAATTATATGTTAATTGTTTCTTGGTTGCAGTGATCGTAATAAGAATGAGAAGTGCTTAATATCATTTAATTTGTGAATAGAAGAGTGTGTTCTACAATTTTATGTTTTGTTAATTCATTACAACAACCTAAGAATACACACACACACACACACATATATGTGTGTGTGTGTGGGTCATTCAACTGGGAAAACAATGATAGAGAAGAAAACATGATACTCATGTTAATTGCTCAAATGAGTCATATACCACAGCTGTATTGTTCATATGAGTGCTGGAACATGTGCATGTATTCAAATATTCAAAAGGTAGAGGAATGGTTAATTTGAGTGTTGGGTTTGGCATTAGATGAACAATTTGTCTAATTGGGATATAGTGTTATAGTGCATTGTTATCCATAGCTGGCACTGGTCTTGACTTTCCATAGGAATCAATATATAACCTCTATTATACATTTGTTAGATTTATAGTTAGATACATGAGTCCATTTATAAAGATTTCATCTATCAAGTCCAAACTTCATTTAGTTCTATTTCCTTTGCAATCTTGTTTCAAACT
>APFE031485434.1:0-10943 GCA_000404065.3 Pinus taeda
TAACAGAAAAGTGAACACCACATGCCCTCGAATGGAATTCATCAAGGAATTTATCAGCCTCCTCATGGGTCAGGAACCTTCATAAAATTCTATCAATATCGCATTGATAAAGGGTTTCACCCATAATTAGGTACTTTTTGGCTTAGTATTGAATACTTTGCCACTCAAAGAAAGAGGTATCAAAATAGAAAGTCTCGGTCTTGAGATATATCATAATTTCCTCATACCATGAGTTAGATTACGAAATTAGAAGCAATTACTTGTGAGTGATAGAATCATCCAATCTTAATTCAGAATCAGGTGAAGTAAGGTTGCACATAAGATTAATGAAAACAAGGGATTTCTTTGACTTTCATTTGATGAATTCTAAGTCATAATTTTGCATTGTAAAAATCCAATTAGAGTATTTTCCCCCAAGAAATTAATGTGACAAAATATATCTCATAGGGTTGCAATCTGAAACAACCATAGTTTTCTAGAGAAAGATGTAATGGTGCAACCCTTGAATGGCCTGAACGACCACCAAATCCAACTTTTCTATGTGGGTATACCTGATTTCATTATAATTTAGATTCCAACTCATATAAAACATGCAGTTTTCTATCCATACATCATCTTCCTAGATGAATTCCATTGCTATAATAGAAATTGCAGCATCGAGATATAGGAAATAGTCTCACTGGTAATCAGGAGGATATAGGAAAGATGCTTGAACCAATAGCTCTTTCAGGGTATCAGATGATTTCTAAGTAGCATTGTCTCAATGGAAGGAAACCCTTTTCTGAATGAGGCGAGTGAATCCTTTGATTAACTCAGCATAATTAGAGGCGATACTTCACAGGAAGTTAGCTTTCCCTTATTGAAGCTGAACGATCGAAGAAGGTGAAGGTAGGTCAATGATTGCATCTAGTTTCAAAGGATCGATATGAGTTCCATGTTATGAAATAAAAAAACCAAGAAGTCAACCATAACTAATGCAAAACACACATTTTTGTGAATTCAGTTGAATATTATAGTGTATACACTATAAGAAAGTGGCTTTAAGATGCATTGGGTGATCAACCCGATAATTAGAATGAGTAGGGGGATTGTCAAAATACGGTTGCGCGATGTGTTTAATAACATTAAAAGTGGAAATGGGCCCCAACATTCTTTAGTGGAAATAGGATTTTTCAGTAGGCAAATGTACCCAGGGATAGAAAAATGCAGTTTTAGGTTAATCTGATGGGAGAATGTTGATTTGATTATATCCAGAGAAACCATACATGAATGAATAGATTTAACACTTGACGCAGTCATCAAAAATCTGGTTGATGAATGGGGTTGGGTAATTTTCTTCGGATAAGCATGATTCACATTATAATAATAAATGAATACATGGATTGTCCCCTACTTCTTCATGCAAGGGAAAAGGTTTGACACCGAATTGGTCAAAGGAACATGGTATATGAAACCAACACAAAGGAGTTTTTCAATATCATTATTTATTGTGACAACCTTCTTTGGATGGACTAGATGTAAGCACTGCCAAATTGGTTTAGCATCGATATACCTTTTAATCTCATTCACCACTATGTTTTAGTCGATACTTGGCAATTCCTCATTGGTCCATGCAAAGACATCATGAAACTCATGGAATAGGGATTTATAGGTCTCAATCTCAGATGGAGAGAAAGACAAACTAAAGTGTAAATTTTTAACAATACCCGGTTTAACAGAGATATTAAGAGGTATCATCTCTTTGATATTTGAGAGATTACTTTTTGAATTGACTTCGTCACTAGAAACGAAAATTGTAAAAGACTTGATTATATTAGGTAGATACACATAACTGAGATTATCCTAAATGGAATCTTGTATGGTGTAATGATTGTTATGATCATACCATGCCACATTATCTACCATCATGATATCCATGATGCTCTCATTGGTAGAGAATATACGAGGGAATGGATTAGAATACATTCCATAATCCAATGATCGATCAACCCAATTGATCGAAAAGAAGATCTGAACCTCACAAACCAAATAGATGGCTTTTTAATCAAGTTCAATGGGGCTAACAAACATTCGGGCACCAAAACTATGCATGCTACTTCCATTTGGTACAATTCATTGATCGATCTGGATAGTAGAAAATGATATGATATTGATAGAAGCAACCAAAGATGAGTTATCGGGAAGCTGAGGGGGATGAAGTGAAAAAAGTTCCCATGGGTGAGGAGACCTTTAGGTTTCCAACCTCAGAATGTTGATAAGGATGTATAGTTTCCCCTATAAGTGAAACACTTCCAATAACATGAGAATCAGAGGAAAAAAATGTGAGTTAACCAATGGCAACAATCCTACCATTATGAGGAAAGGCAATCATATGAAAATAAGTTGAAATGCCCATGACGATGGAATAAACCCACATGTGACCCAATAGAAGATTTTAATCAAGAAGTCCGTTAATAACTTCCACTTCTATGGATACATTTTCCTGCCTAATTCTACTTGTAATGAATTCATAGTAACACAAGGCTTATATGTTCTCCCATAAAACTATTTCAATGTGGTATGTGACTAACTCACTTTAGGAGAACCAATCACTTTCGAGCAAGACATAAACATGATGCACGCTAAGGTTTCCTCGTTCACAATAGACTATTGAATGTTCTTACTGTGAACTATGAGCTAGACGATGAAGGCCAATTGAGTGGGAAGGTGAGGGGTATAGTTTTCATGGTTGAAAAAATCTAGGTTGGAATCTGAGGTATCCACACATCTGATAGCCGAAAGAAAAACCCTTTTATCGGTAGGGAAATTTTAAAACACCTCGAGAGTCGACATAGGTGATTGATACTTATCCAAGTCTTCAACTACATTATAAGTTTGAGCAACCCTACCATGATGGTTGAAACAAACTATGAGTATTTACCTTTGGAGGCTATAGAGAGACCATGAGGCACTCAAAGACTCAAGGAAGAATAGTTGGAACAAGTTTGGTCAGAGAGAAAATTAGGACAAAAGAAAACTTGTACATGAACACGGGCCAACATAGGTGAAAAGGAAGGACTAATGCTATGCAACGAAGGAGCATATAATGTTCAAATAGGGTGAAATGCTCTATTGGAAGACCATATGGTGCGTTGTTCTAGGGATGCAATGTTTTGAAACAAGGATTGTAATTGAGACTCAATGAAAGGTCTTCCTAGCTCTTTTATTAACTGAATAAGAGAATAAAGGTATGAAAAAGAGGTAAGACTAGCACAATGGACAAAGAAAACACCAATAAAAAACATTGTTCCCAACTAGAGTCACCAATTTGTTATATGGAATCTATGACTGTGGACATAAGTATATTCCCTAGGCCTCGTAGTGTGACCTAAAATAATAGAAAGATAAAGAGACTAGTTTCTTTAAATTAAATAGATAATGGGATTAAGCCTGCTTGGAATCTATCATATGCTTCACCCCTTCCTTAGCTTGAATGCTCCAATCCTAGCTTTGATCACTATAATTAGAACATGCATAGTGAGATCACAGAAGCCAGTGATCCACTAAATATATGAAACATCATCTAGTGACTTTATTCAATAGATCAACATGGTATTGAAATATATGAAACCATAAAGTCATATATAGGAAAAAAAATAACTCTTTGTATTAATTGAAATGGAATGAGTTACATCAAAAAATAGGTGTTGATCTTATAGAAGAGTTCCTCCAAGTTCACTTGTCCTTTCCTTGTTTGAATGTGCACCTCTAATCACCCTAATGGATAGAAATATGTCTCTCACAACAACATTAGGGTAGAATCACTCTCCAAAATTCAACCATTTTCGTATGGGTGGCAGTAAATATATAGGTGAAGGTGGAAAGACATGAATTATTATCCTTTCAGCTTTCTAGGCTTGAGATCGACTCTTGATTGGAGGATGAGCTCAAGGGATAAGGGATGAAAAATAATAGGTAGGATAGGATAAGATTCGTGATGTTTATCTAATGTAAATGGTTACAATAGATCCTGGAAGCCTCTAGAAGAGAAATCTTCGGGATTATTTCTCTTTTTCCTGAATTTCTTGAATTAGTGCAGCCCCAACACTGAGAAACCTATTGGTGATCATCGCAGGTGCAGAGTAGGGAAACGTGGTAGTCAGCGGTGGCCAATAAGATACTAGGGTGCCTTAGTCATTAAAATGACTGAAACAAGGTTTTTTAGGCAGAAACTCAGTTACTATAATGAGACATGCTTAGGGCTTTATGAAAGGATGATGAAAAGGAGGTTCGCATGGAAAACTAAGTGTCAAAACTCTTCCCACTCCTCACCGTCCCCTATGGTGATCAATATTCAATGTATCACATAGGAGCATGCTAGTGGAAGTAAATCAACCCACAGTGTGGTTCCATCATGGAATCTTACCACACTTCATCACTCATTGTCTCCTCGTACTCATTTGATGTCAACCGTCGTGAGCGTTGATAAGCCAAAGTCTTTTGATGTGGGCCTCACTACATGACCTACCAGGATTACTTATGAGAGTTGTGTGGAGGCCATATGAGCATGATGTAGTGAGTGTGCTAACATGACCTTTGTTAATAGGATCAAATTTAATCTAGCATAACTTTTAATTCGTGAAAATGATTATGGTAAAATTGTTATCTTTGGAAATCCTATGACGCATTGAAAACAATGATATTTATATCAAAAGAGAAGACATCCTCAACCCAATCACTTTTAAGGAGGTGGAAGGGATACAACAAAATTTCACATTTTCGACATATTATTATTTAACAAAAGAAAAAATATTCCCAATGTTCACAACAATAATAAAATGAAGTAACCATCTTCCTCGAGTCCCAAAAAGAACATTCAAACTAACAATATTGTGGCTCCTTCAATACTTTTGCACCATCAACAACATCAACTCATTAGCTAGGTTTATAAACTTCAAAAACATTCACTTGGTAGTACTAGTTCTTGTATAACCTAAAATGTTTTGTCCATGTAAAGAGATGTTTTGGATCTCTTAATGTTAGAATAGGTTTGTAATAACACCTTTATTTTGCTGCAATTAATGCACAAAGTTATAATTGACAATATACTGTAAAAGTTCCACTTTTCTTGAGTGCTAAGTGGTTCTTCTTCTAGAAAAGTGGGTGTCAAGGGGTTTTTGGAAGGAGGGATTACGTTTGTTGTTAAAATATGTTGGACACACCTACTTGATTTGATAATGGTCAGTGTGTGCATATGATGATAGTAAAATATTCACCCTATATTCATCTTATCTTATGCGGGTGTTGCTTTCCCAATGATGAAATCAGCTCACTAGAGTTGGGCTGGGAAGGTCACTGTAGGAATTTTCATGGTTCAGAAAGAGTGGGTGTCTCCACTCCTTTTAGCTGTGTTTTCTACCATCCTCTAGTAGGTACCTTGCTTGACCACTTGTATGTGTTTATATGAGATTCTGAAAAAGTCGCGAGAGACAAGTTTGCAATCAGTGAATTTTCCCTTCTCAAGATCACCTTTGTTTCGATAGTTAGAGGCATCTACATCGCCATGTGTAACCTCTCTGATGTGTCCAGAATGAGAAGGAAATTCAATCGCCATCTCCTCGTATTCCAGTGGTGTATCTAGACAAAACTTGTCGATCCCATCGGTTGCATGATTCGACAAATGGGCGTCACTATTCTCTTGGAAGGGTCGTCCCTAGATGTCTAGATGGTAACAATAGGGATGGAATCACAAGTAGATTTCTACTATGGGAACAAGGATACCATCATCTCTTACGACATTACGAAATATGACCTAGGTATGGATGTTACAACCAACTTTAGTGCAAGATTTATGGTTGTCATTATTTTCAATTGTTATGAAGATGAACCCTAAACAACCATAGTGAGCTTGTAAAGACCAAGAAGAATGGACAATCCTAACAAAATATGACCTTTAAATCGGATGGACAACTCAAGTGGGATTAACAGAATTTAGATTGGTTTGGAGAGTTGTTGATTCATTTTGATCGTGTTTCTTATTATACAAAGGAATGAGGAATTTGCATATCTTTATTTATTTGTTGGATTTGCTTATGGACATTTGAGATATTATTAATATTATTGGTGATATTAATTCTAGAGAGAGTCTCCATAAACAAAGTGAGAAGAGAAGAAACATAGAAGCCATCTCACCATAGAAAGTTATTATATTTCTCATTCTACTTCCTTATTTTCCTTCAGACATGTTCTGTGTCCCATAAAGAAAGAAAAATATTATAATGTGTTGTTATTATGTTATATAAAAACAAAACAAAACACAAAAATAAAATTAACATTAAAATAAAAATAACTTCAAACCAAAACGAACATAAATCCATCTTAACTCCATATTTACCAACGGCAAAGTGGGATAAAAGTACTTAAGGTACAAACCTAATTTAGAGTGAAAAGAGATTTCATCCCAGTAAATAAGGTACAAACCTATTTTAACATAAAAAGACATTTGTTCCACATTGCACTTGGTAGATATAGAGAAAGGATATGACCATTAGGGAGTGTTAAAAGGGTGATAACCTATATTAATAATTATTACTTTAATGATTAATTAAAAGAATTTGAGAGGGGTAGGTGAAATGAAATGAGGGATGCAATAATAATAATAATAAGATATTTTGGTCAAACTAATATTAATATGAATGAGATAAGGATTAATTATATATATTGAAAATAATAAATTAGATGAAGGTCAAGTTGACAAGAAATAAGACAATGGTTAATGATTTACATTAAAGAAATAAAATACCCTTATTGAATTAGATTATTAATTTAAGGAAGTATAAAAATTACTGTAAATTAGCTTAAGAAACATTAAAAACAATATGAACAGAGAGTAAGAAAATGTAAAATTAATTAAGAGAATTTAGGGAGGGGAAGAATTAGGGGTAAAAAAAATTAAATTAAATTAAATAATGATTTTGGTAAGATTCTTTATTAAAGAGGTAAATGTTACTATTTATATTAAAATAATATTATGTAATTTTATTAACTAAAAATGTGTTAATTGATAATTACAACTACTGATTTTTTTAATTTGATTTAATTAAATTTTTACTTTTATTTTTGTGTAGTGGAAATGTTTAAATAACATGATTGTAAGGCTATAACATCCTCTTTACCCAATAATAATAATATTAAAAATCTACTTTATTATTAGTATTTTTTCTATCAATTTTTGTTAAATGTTTGACTTAGTCAAGTTACAAGTTAGTTTTAAACTCAAACCACTAATCATGACCCATGGTATTCATCTGCAATATGGCCTATTTATATGTGAATTTAAACTTACATACACAAGCGTGGAGATGGATCAAATCCCTTTTGTATTCAAAATATAGCTTTGCATTATGACTTGATCGTTGTGTTTGGTTAATAAGTCCAAATTTAATATGGATTTAAGTCAATTTGAGCAGTCTTTCCTTTCTTAGTAAAAATTAATTGTATTGGTTGAGTGTCACTTTTATCTAATAAGTATGTTTGGAAAGGTTTCTACTTTGTTACATGGGCTAGTTCTAGAGTTTTCACTCTTATAGTATGGAATATTTTTTTGTTTCCAGTGTGTATGATTCTTGGAGTTGGCCAAAGTTCTTTTCTATTCATATTTGGTTGCTCCATCAAAAATCACAACCCTAGCATTTTCTTCTTATATTCTCTCTTCAATCCCTATTTATATTATATTCTCATTGAACTTATTAGAATAAAATGTTATTTCTTGTTATCCATCATTCACCTACCAAATTTCTAATGAGGATAAACTAATTTTTAATATCACTAATTATAGAAAAAAAACTGTCAAAAAACCTTAGTATATGGAGCTTGCTATATGTTTTTAGTAAACTTCCGTTTATCTCCTTCTTTTTCCCCTTTTTTTAGTTTTTTGAATTAAAATTTTGTATAGTTTGGAGAATAAACTAATTTTATAAATGTGATAGATTTTCTATTTAAATTTTTGAAAATGGTTGTAACACTTAATATTTATGAATACAAGTAAATTACATGTTATTTGTTTTCTTTCAAACATTTACATATACAAGGGCTTAATAGTTAAGAGCATGAGTACATATACAGTTTGGGTGGGCATCAATGGTTAAGAGCACTTGTTTCTTCCCTTCAAAAAGAGAAAAAAATTCTTGATCCTTTGTTCCACAAACAGAAATTCTTAATCCTTTACCGCATAAACGAGAGGTCTAAAAATTTAAAAATAAGATAAAAATATAATATATATTATATACCAAATCCTCTATAAACAATATCCTAAAAACAATATCCTCACTGCTAATCATACATAATTCAAAAATCTTTTTTATTAGAATTTAATTATTTCTTATAATATTTTTCTAAAATTGATGTAAGATAAAATTATATGCACTTCTCATAATATTTACCTATTTACCATAATTTATTTAATTGGCTATTTAAATTAGACTTTGTTTAAACTTTATAAAAAAATTTAATGTTATACACATGTCAAGATCATGCTGAAAGTTGGTCCAGAAATATTAAATATTTTTTAAAAATTCCATGTTTTGTTTCATTTTAATTTAAAGGTTTTGTCAATAATATCTTTGGCTTCCTAAAGAATACTCGAGATCTGCTTGTTTTGTATACTGGTTGGAAACTTTCTCTTCATTAAGAAGTGTGGTTCCTCTCATTTATTCTTTTAATTTACTGGGGGTTATGGATTAGTTTTAACCTTTAAATTGTAGTATTAATATTAAGTTGATGACTGGTGGAATGACTACCTTCATGCATTGAAACTGATAAGGATTGTTTTGCTGGATCAAGTTCAGGCTTACTAGAGGAGATTGAGGCTTCATGATCAGTTCTGCACAACAAATCAGCTTTCAACAACAGAGCAATGCCATCTCAATCAAGGCGCTTGGATGGTCTGAAGTCCACTCACAGCTCATAGAATTCCAAAGTGTGTGGAAGCTCAAAATCTTCGACTTTGCTTTCAGAAATGGTGGTAACGATTATGCCGACTTTCCCAGATCAATTCTACGCAGAAAAACTTTCAAAGATACGTAAATTTCATCGGATATTGCAGAGCCCCTTTCTTTGTTTTTCAATCGATTTCTAATGATATATTCTCAGTCATTTCATTTTCTGCAATTCCAGATTTCGTAGAAGATGATCTAGATTATCCCCCTTTTGATTAGAAAGATCGCCTGAGTTGACTGAAATCCATGGTGTCTGCGCATTCCCATTCTTTTCTGTACCTGTTCAAAAGTTTCAGCAATTCTGTGGATTTTTCCCTTGCGCTCTCACTACAGCCAATCTGAACTAGGACCAGCAGCTTCTGCAAGGCGCAAGCCTGGAGAGCCTCCGCCGCGAATGAGCAGTCGGAGGAATTCTGGCAAAGAGTCCAAAGAATCAACACGGCCGACTCGTTTGCCCAGTCCGAAACTCTCAGCATTATCCTGACAGTAACAGGAACGGTTAGGGCATGGGAAAGAGCAGCCAAGCGGCCATCGGTGCAATTGATTAAAGCATTCAAAGCTGCCAGGCCTCTCTCACACAGGCCTCTGTCGGAGGCTGAATCTGCAAGAATCTCCACCAGGAGAGCAACAGCCCCTGCCTCTACAAGCTTGACACGAAATTTTCTCCCAGTTGCAGCAATCTTGAAAATGACAGAAATGCTGGCCTTGGTGGCCGCTGGGCATATGGATTCTCTGAGAAGTTCCACAAGACCTTCTGCTATTCCCTCCCCGCGCGCTATTCTTTCCCGCGAGCGGTTATCGCTTGAGATTTCTTGGAGAATCGCGACGGCATTTTGCTTTCCTTCGGGATTTCCGTGAACAAGAATGTGTATAATGCAGCGCAAAGAATCGGCAGAAGTAAGCAATTCTCGGACCTTTTCGTCTGCATCTGTGACCGGCAAAATCACGGCAAGCGTTCCCAGCGCCTCGTCGCAAATGTCCACAGCGTGCTGCAATCTGTTCAGCGCCTGGACGCTGTGCGCGGCAAAAACAGACGCCAGAACGCGAACGGCATTGGAAGAGGCGACGCGTCTTCGGTTCCTGTCGCTTTCCTTCGCCAAGGCTCTCAGCCTCTGGATCGCTTCCCGCGATTCGACCTCTGATAGCAATTCTTCGATCTGAGCCGAAGTGGGCGGCACCTTTGGGGTTGGTATTCTCTCGATCCCACTTGCACTGTTGGCCACGCACCAATCTTGAATCACGCGACGAACCGTGTGATTTGGAATCATTTCTTGATTTTCAAGAACTTGTTTTGTAATAGGGCATATGTTTTTCCCTGCATCCAACCAGGTTTCGATACTCTCGCGATCATAAGTAATTCCTGTGCAGAGAGTTACAGGATCCTTCATCAGCTCTAGAGAGATTGGGCATCTCAGATAGTTCGGGACTGTGACATCCAGCTCCTTCATCCCGCCCCGCATTTTGAAAGCCCAGAACACCTTCACTGCAAATTTCTCAAACAATTCGTTCCCGACTATGAATTCCTTTGCAGATATTTAATTGATGAGACCAAAGATTGATTGCATGTCAAGGCAGAGGATTGGCATTATAAATACAAATGTCTATGCCGCGTTTTGGAATGAATTCAAAGGTTATAATTATAAAATAAACACAGTCAAATGTCAAAGATTTGACCGGCGCCAAACGGTCGGAAATCAGGAAGGCTTCCACGTTCAAACATTCTTGCCAGACGGTTAGTTAGACAATTTCAAATCAACGGTCGTCGCGAGGAGGCGGACCAAACGACGGACTCGTGCGTTCCCTCACCCCGTCAACGATAAAAACAAGTACCACCGAAGATGGCGGAGGTCATATGACAAAACTATGGCCAAACGCAGCTACCGACGCTTTAAAACATCAAAGCTAGAGAAAGGTGATAAGGTGATCTCCATGTTTCCTTTCTCGATTTAGAAGTGTTTAGTTAAAAAA
>APFE031485438.1:0-13246 GCA_000404065.3 Pinus taeda
CCCCTCAACATCAGGAAGCCCAATCAGTACAAGTACATTCAGATTGTGCCTTTAATTAGCGCTCAACATCAAACAATGCCACCGCTATTCACCCAGCCACGTACCATTTGGCAAGAGCATTGACCTCGGCCAAACAAAGTAATCATTCAACTGATCGGGGCCTCAAAAGGTGAGCATCAGTGAACCTAAATGTATTTTTTAATAGAGATTCCTCAGATGGAAAGTGCGTAGTTTTCAGCACACACCCACAAACCATTAATTTAACGTAGCCATGTTAGAGCATGTGTTTTGCTACAATAGGCACTTATCCTTAACATGCTTCCAGCAGTTGAACCCCTCAACATCAGGAAGCTCAATGAGCACAAGTATATTTAGATCGTGCCTTTCACTAGAGCTCAACATCAAACCCTTGTCCACTCAATCACATGCCATTTGGCAAGAGCATTGAACTTGGCCAAATAAAGTAATAACTCAAATTTTCAATTGATCAGGACCTCAAAAGGTGAGCATTGCCAAACCTAGATGTATTTTCTAATAGAGATTCCTCATACGGCAAATGCATAGTTCTCAGCACACGCCCACAAACCATTTACTAAATGTAACCATGTTAGAGCTTGTTTTTTGCTACAATAACGATTTTAAAAGTTAATGCAGCTTAACATGTAAGGATGATGACAATACACCAAATGTACCACTATTGCAACAAAAATGGCAAACGAACATTAATAACAAAAAATAAGCAAGAAATAAAGGGGGCACTTACATACCAATTAGTGTGTTGCAACAGTAAATCTGAGTAATGGAGGAAGACATCTCCAAGAAACAATAGAAACTCATAGAATTGTACCGATAGAATTATGGAGATACATAAGAGAGGGAGAAAACCCCTGTACATATCCACAGAAGCATAAAGCCTAATGATGCCCTAACTATAGATTTGGACCACTAAATCAATAATTAGGCCCTTATTACACTGAAGTGACCTTTTTTTCAAATATAACACTTTGCAAAATATGAGCTTATAAACAAACTGGCTAATGCACATAAAGCCTACTACCTGATAATGAATGGGATGAACCCTAGAACTCAAGACAGACGTTTGCACCTTATAACCATTTTGCACTTTTTAGTTATAATGATGAGCACTTTATAACTTTAAGGAATATGCACTTTACAATAAAGTCACTTGAAAAATATATAATTTAAATGGCATGCACTTTATAACTTAAGTGATATGCACATTACGAGAAAGTCACTTGAAAAATAGTCACTTATCCTGAAGTACTACTTTAACCAAGTGAGCTTAAACATAATTATATCTAAAGCACGGGCAGGGAGAGACATATTTTTTTAGTTCCTTGTGAAGCATGCTTAATCCCAAGGAGGCCAAATTCAGGCACTTCACCAAAGAGGGCTTTGTATTCAAATTTTTTTACTCCTCTCCTAGGCCCTTCCATTTGCTCATGTAGTCTACAATTTGACATTGAGAGAGGTTTCACACTCATTCTTCTAAAATACTTTCAAGCTCCATGACAAGCTTACCTTCCTCATCCATCAGCAAATTCTATATCTAGGTAACTACTTCATCACCAACCTGCTTCTTGAAGCATAGCATAGAAGATGTCACGAAGACTTCCCTTGTTTGGAACTTCAGAATGTCCAATACATATGCCAACTCCTTGAACTTCACACACACCTGATATGGCCCATAGAACCAAGGTTGGAGCTTCAACTTGCTTTGCCATCATATATTTGTAATGTTTGCAATGGAAAAAATATCATATTGCCCACTACAAATTGTTGTTCAAACTTCAAACAAGCGTTATATTCCTATCATCTCATGAACTTCATAGACATGGGCAAGTTATCTTTCAAGATGTGAAGGATGCTTTGCAACTCCTGTTGTGTAATGTTCCAAACTAGGAATTAACAGTGAAAATCAAGAACATGAACTAAGCTACAGCAATTAATAAGGACCATGCAACAAGTACAGCGACCACAAGTTGAACGGTATACATAACCATCAAAATGCCAAAGAAAATACTCCAAATAGTTGAGCCATTTATTAATAATGACAAATCAGAGTACATAAGCAGGTAGGAACAAGGGAACCTAGACTTACTATGCAAGCTATGCAAACCCTAGGTGGCACAACTCTGATCTGGAGGAAACACTGGCCCAAACCGGTATAGCGCACTACCCAAAAATTATTGTTGTTACTGCTAGAATGGGATTGAAGATTCTGCTCCGAAGAATGCCTAGATCACCCAGAAATTGCAGCCATGGACTCCCCTCCAAAAACCCAGAAATACCCAAAAAGGGTTTAGCCGAACTCCAAGCCAAAACTGAACCCACAAAATGATGCCAATTTCTCAACAAACCAGCGATACGTTTTGCTACAAAAATGAGGATTTCAGGCCCAAATATCACCCGGAAAATTCTATAAAATTAGTTGGAGAGTCCTCTCAATAAACCCACAAAACCCCAGAAAGTCTTTGGGTTGAATCCACCGACCCTTAGTGACCCCCCAACAAGTGTGAATTGCCCAATATAGCCAAAAACGCCCCATAGTATCGATACTATTGAAATAAGCTCAAATCCACCACTGGAAATCTCTCCCAACTCTAGCTAAATTTTCCACTGAGAAATACCTCCTATCTCCAGCCTTATTTTCTCCTCAACCTCTATTGCTCCAACCCCTGCGCAAGCCTACCTGGAGACCGCTCCACAGTTTCAAAAATGTAGAATTTCGGCCCCAAGAATTCCCTCAAACTCAACCTCGCTAACCACCACAAAATCTCCAGACAAACTAATAGAAAACACCTACAAATCCTCCTATGTTCTGCTCCTCCGTAACTGATCTCCCCACAAGCAATTCCAACCACTATTGTACCCTGGATGGAACATGCACCAGCTGAAGTAACCTGCAAATATGCCAAATGGAAACTTTGAATTGAACTCCCCAAATTGCCTCACTAGGGAGACACTCGAAGTTCTCTTAAATGAAGGGTGGAATTCCGACTCGGAAATTCCTTGGGTTGAACAGCACAAGTTGTCTTGGTTAAGCAGCTCAAGAGAGCCAATGTTGAATTGTCAAATGATCAAAGATACCAAATGCAGGTCTCCAAGCTCTATTTATAATTATTGGCCCTCTCTCCCTTGGTTGTCCCCACCTTCCACTAATTTGCACCCCTTCCATTTTCTCTCTCTTCTCACTAGTTCGAATTGCCTATTGGGTCAAATTTTCTCTCCTTGTGTGTGAAACCTCTATCAATTTTCCTTTTTCCTCCTAAGTCCCAATGTCGAAAATGTCTCCCCTTCTCCAAAATTGTCCCTAACGCAGAAATTCAAAATTGGGGATATTACAATCCTCCCCACCAAAAATTGTTTGTCCTCAAGCAATGCCTAAACAAGCACCTTCTCGATTAGTTGACCCAAACAGTTACTGCAAACAACACCGGGGTCCCAAATGTGCCACTGAGTCATCCCTAATCTCTGCTTTGTCCTGTCATGGGGAAATCTCCCGTCATTAGGGTCCCAAGCCATCTTGATCAGCGTGAAGCATCCCTTGCTCCACTCATTTTCCAGCCCAGCATAGGCACCAAACGCCCTGTGCATACCAACACTAAGTAGAGCACCACGGTAATATAAAATTTTGATCAACTCTTCGTGAAACTGCTCTATTGAGTAGACCCTCTCGTGCACTTCGAAAATAGACTCCTCAAAATACAATCCAATCCCTGTGGAGTTGAATGAGCTTTCCCTAATCTCCTCTTGTTGTTCACCCTACCGCATTGGTGAAGCCCCAGATGCCATCAACGAATCACTGATATCCAATGGAATATCTAGATGACCTTCCCCTGTAGAATCCAATTCATCCCCAAGGGTAGTTGAACTGTTAAGTCCTGTGACGCCAGGATCCCATGCCCATCGTAGAATGAACCTATCTTGTTGACACCCCGGTCATGCCCGATTGTCCAACATGCTTGTACCAGATCCTCTTCTCCTGTAACTCTTGGCCACTATATCTGTCATGATTGGTGTTATGCCCGACCTGCAAGGGCAACCCAACAATGCTCGAGTCCACCACTCTATGGCTAGCCTCGATCCTGGGCAGCAACCTGCCTCGCCATATGATGAAGGTCTCAACAATTCCCCACGCATCAACCTAAGAAAGAACCAGATCTCTCTCCATCGTAACATTTCCCATTGAGAAGTGGGGCGATCCACCCGCCAACTGGTTCCTTGGATTCTGCAACCACACTGGGAGCTCACAACTCCCACTCCTGAGTCCTCACTAACTGTCGTTGCGTAGTACTTCTACCCGCTAGAGGCCATCCGGCCCTCATCTTTGACCAGTTGTGTCGAGTGATATGCCACTGCATACCACCAAGTATCCATGTACTCCTCGACAAGCCACTGTATAATACAACCTATCCCTGTACACCACTGGGTACCGCTACCTGTTGTTGTATCACCCTATATGTTTGGTGTCCCATATGCACCAATACAACCATTACTCTACTAGAAAACGCCATGTGGTGTAAGTCGCTCCTCCCACTCCATGGTGCAAACCCGTGCACCACATCACACCACCATGCACCTACATGCTCACCTGCAGACCACTGCTCATTGTTGTATACTCCTACACACCACTGGATGCCCTGGTCTAAGACTAAGACAATACGCATCAGTCTGCACCCTGTCCGTATCACCACCTCCACTACTGCATCAACATACCCTATGATGCCTGGATCTCTGTAAGACATAGACCTGATTTGCTTACAAATTCACTTGTAGAATTACACAATAAATGTAATAAATATTTTTTTATTAACTGAATACTTGAAGGATGATTTACATTCCTCGGGCAATATGTCTAAATAGGCAATGACTGCTCACGAGGGTAAATGGTCATGCCTTTTGACAACGACTTTTCATTAATTAATAATATTTAAAATTGTTTAAATAAATAATTATATATATATATATATATTCTATGAATTATTTATTCACAACATTTCCCCACCCTTAAAAATTGCTTTGTCCTTAAAGCAAGGGTAACGAGGGGTATTGTTGTCGAAACTTCTTTGGTTCCCACGAGGAATCTTCTTCTCGAAGTTTTTTTCTCTTGATCAGGTATTCTCTTGTGGTTTTGGAGCGCAATACCTTCTCATGGGTCTCTAGGATACCTTCGCTACAACAATCCTTCCTACTTCATTGATTTTAGGTATCTTGGTTTTGAGAGGACTGGTTTTGACCTAGTACTTTTTTGAGACATGAAAGATGGAATACATTGCGGATTTGGCAGTTATCTGGTAGTTTCAATCCATAAGCAATGTCATTGATCTTCTTGATTACTTGAAAAGGCCCATAGAATTTTGTATCTAGCTTGTTCTTCCCTTCTCGTTTCATTGATAACTGCTTATAGGGTTGCAGTCTTACGAATACCCAGTCTCCTTCGAATTCTCTTTCTAAACGGTGTTGGTCAGCTTGTTTCATTCAATTGCTAGTAGTTGCTAAGTTTCCATTTAATATTTGGATAATCTTTTGACTTTCTTCCAAGTGGTTCTTCACTGCTTGAACTTTAGAATCATTTAATGCAAAGTCCTTCCATTTTGGGGGTTCATAACCATACAGGGCTTGGAATGGGGCCATTTTGGCTAAGGTATGATAGGTGGTATTGTACCACCATACTGCTAGATGCAACCATTGTGACCATTTGTTTTGCTTATCAGACATGAAGCATCGTAAATATGTTTCTAAACACTTATTTACTATTTCTATTTGTCCATCTGTTTCCATATGATAGGATGACCTCATGACAAGGGTTATCCCAGCTTGATTGCAAAAATCCTTCCAGAAATTTCCCTTAAATCTTACATCTCTATCACTAACAATGAATTTAGGTAGACCATGTAGCTTGTAGCAACAACATTATCTTTTCCCTTTTTGTGTAAAATTTCCACGTCAAATGCAGCCAGTTCTCTATCCACTTTTGTTGTTTTGTTGACAAGGTTTTTTGTTGTAATAGGAATTGAAGACTGTTGTCATTTGTGTGAATTGAGAACTTGCTTCCTAATAGGTATTGACGTCACTTGCTTAACGCGTGAATAATGGCCAACATCTCTTTGTGGTAGGTAGACTTCAAGCTTTCCCTTTTATTAAGCTTTCAACTTTCGTAAGCTATGGGACAACTGTCTTGCATTAGTACTGCTTCAATCCCAAATCTTGAGGCGTCACATTCTACCACAAAAGGTTTAGAGAAATCTGGGGTTGCTAGTATAGGGTAGATGACATTATCTCTTTTACGAATGCCAAGCAATTGTCTGCCTTACTACCCCATTGAAAAGATTTTTTCCTTAGTACATTTGTTAGAAGAGCAGTCATATGTGGTAATTTTTTATGAACCTTCTGTAGTATCCCATCAATCCAAGGAATCCTCTGAGTTTTGATATATTCTTTGGCTTGGGCCATTCTTTGATTGCTTTAATTTTGTTGGGATCTACTCTGACTCCTTCCTTGGATATGATATGCCCGAGGTACTCAACTTTCTTTTTGCCGAAGGTGCACTTTCAAAATTTGGCATAGAATTGATTCTTCACTAATATAGATAGTACTTCTTCTAAATGCTTGAGGTGCTCCATCCAGGTCTTGCTATAGATGAGGATATCGTCAAAGAAGACTAATACAAATTTCCTCAATTGTCGATGAAAGAGTTCGTTCATGGTTGCTTGGAATGTGGTTGTGCATTTGTTAATCTGAATGGCATCACCCTAAACTCATAATGTCCTTCATATGTCCTAAACACGACCTTCTCAATATCCTCTAACCTTACTTGAATTTGATAATAACCTAATCTCAGAGCTAATTTTGAAAAGTATTCTACAACATGAAGTTCGTCTCGTAGTTCATCTATGAACGGAATGGGGAACTTATTTTAATGGTTATCTTGTTCAATCTTCAATAATCTATACACAACTTGAAGGATCTATCCTTCTGAACTAAAACTATTGGGGTTGCATAGAGAATTATGCTCTTTGTAATGACTCCACACCTTAGCGGGTCTTGGATTAGCCTTTCTATCTATGCCTTGTGAAGATAAGGGTATCAATACGGCTTTACATTCACAGGTGTTGCATCTGGTTTGACTTCAATGATATGTTCTATCTACCTTTCTGGAGGTAATATCATAGGTAGCCCTTGAAATACCTTGTTATATTTTTGGATCAAGGTTGTAACCTCATGTTGTTGTTGAGTTCCTTCTGTAGATAATAATCCTCATTGTTGACATTGTGCGACGAATATTGGTGCCCCCTTTCAAATAATCTTCTTCATTTGTGCCTCTGGTGATTTGCAGAATATGTCCCTGGGGTTTGTAACCATTGTATTCCCAAGACAACATCTACACCTCCAAATGGTACTGTGTAAAAACTAGATTCCATTTCGTAATCGCTTAATTGCAATTTGGCTTTGTGACATTTCCCTACTCCATCTATTTTCTTACCATTTGCCAACATACTTTATGTCTATAGCTAGATATACAAATAGGTTTAATCTTTTTGCCACCTTAACATCAACGAAATTATGGGTGCTTCTCGTGTCTATTAGCACAATGACATTTTCCTTCTTAATATGACCTTTCAACTTTGGGGTTTGTGGTTGTGTTATTCTCGTGATTGCGGCTAGGGAGATTCTTGGCATATCTTCTTCTTCTAGCTCTATGTTTGGAGCATCGTTTTCTTCGTGGCTATTGTCCCCTGAGTCACTACTCGAAGAGTCTTCTTCTCATTCTACTTCGCAATTGTAGAGCTTTTGTGTGCTGCATTTGTGACCTGGTGAATATTTGTCTCCACACTTCCAACATTTGCCATCATTTATCTTCTCAAAACTTGACTGTTTCCTCCTCGCAACGGGGGTGAAATGTACCTACTATATTTGTCTAGAGAATTCTTGCTTGACTTTCCTTTTGAGTAATTGCTTGATTTTTCGGACATGGTATATGACTTATTAAACTTATGCTTTTGTTCAATGATTTTTGCTACATGTCTGGCTTCCTCAATGGTTTTGGGTTTGTACAATTCTACTCGGATATACTCCTTAAGTCCACATCTAAACATTTTTAGCAGTTCATCATCAATAAATCCTCTTTGTCTTATAGCTAATACTTCCCATTCGTTGGTGTATTCGCTTACAAACCCTTTTTGCTTGAGAGAATGAATTTTTCATAGATATCATCTTCTTCTTCGTCATGAAACCTTTTTAGCAAGTCATCCACAAAAAATTTCTAAAGGAATGAACAAGCTTCACATTTGTTGGACCACCATAGAAACCAATCATATGCCTCAGCTTCCAAATTGCTGGATGCGGTCATGATTTTTTCCCGTTCACCTTTTGGCGGGTTTGACTCAAAAATGGCCTCCATTTTATTAACCTAAACAATAGCGCCTCTATGATCTTTACCATCGTACTTAGGTAATTCTCTTTTAATTCTTTGATAGTCTTTTTCTGGAAATTTTGTATAGTATTGACTACCTGAGAAGTGTATTTGCAGCATTTGTGGAATTTCATGATGTGTTTGCGAAATCTCATGATTTGGGAAATCTTTGCCTTCTAGAGTCTTGGGACTTTGTGTTGGTTTTTGAGCAATTAAAGGATTAAAAAATGAATTAACCCCTCCCATTAACTGGTTTTGCATTCCTAGCAACATTCTCTCAATGTTATCTATTTTTTTATATCGTTTGTTGATTTCACGAGTTATGATTATCCTATTTTGACCTTCTCCTATCTCTGCCTACTTCTTCTCAACATTATTGAGACAACATCGTACCTTATTGAGTTCTTGATATTTTTTTGTGTCGTCATTATTATTCCCCATTTTTTATTTATTTTTCTTCTTGGCAAAACCAAAAATTTTTATAAATTAATTAATTAATTTATGTAGCTGTAAACTATATGGTATAATTATATAATTACAAGGTATACAATATAATTATATAATTAAACTTTATATAATAAAAAGTTTATATAATTAAAACTTTTTATGATTAAAACTTTTGTATAAATTAAGGTGGGGAGGCACGACTCTATAGAAACTGCAAACAACGATTGACTTAGCAACTTATGATACAACAGTTGGTCGGGGGGCAAAACGGAACAACCTAACACAAGACAATGGACAGAGCGTTGGTCGGACGGTTCAGCAGCATACAAGGAATAGCCACAGTGAGGTCGGCACGGCAAGATGAATGGACAATGACAATTCAATGAATACGTCAGACTTGACGGAATCGGGCGAAGTATGCAGCTATTCAGAACAGACGGCGATTCAAAACAACAAGTGAGAGAAACACAAAGCAACGGGAAGCAGAGTGAGAACAGTGGAACACACACACGGACAACAGAGACCAAACGACGGTGAAGGGCAGAGATGGAACACGCAATAGTGGCCATGATACCACTGTAAGACATAGACTTGATTCGCTTATGAATTCACTTGTAGAATTACACAATAAATGTAATAAATACTTTTTATTAACTGAATATTTGAAGGATGATTTACATTCCCTCAGACAGTATGCCTAAATAGGCAGTGACTAGTCACGACGATAAGTGGTCATGCATTTTGACAATGACTTTTCATTAATTAATAATATTTGAAATTGTTTAAATAATTAATTAATTAATTAATTATATACATATTATTCTATGAATTATTTATTCATAACAATCTTCCCTCCAAATTCCCCTTGAGAGACCCAAGAGGTGAATTTCTCTATGCACCGACAACGATGCCACCATTGTGCTGCTCCTCCGTGACCATTGTGTCCCAACTAATTACAAAGAGTCCTTGGCCCCAAACAAGGCACTATCTAGTGGCTTGTTAATGCCACCTTCTTCGACAAACTTCTGCAAGAGAGTGTTGTTCAATCGGCAATCCCATGTACGGCCAACACACCGGGACAACTCACAGAGTTTATTTGCCCCCCTACCAATCTAACCCATCACTAATGATGTTGGATATATGAAAGTGTGTGGACTCTCGATCACTGGATCCATTGCACTGCTAATACCCTCACTAACCAAGCCCATGCTATGGTGGGGAATCTCGCTTGGATCCCAGCAACAGTATGGTCCTTGGACTCCTCTGGTAACCCACGACCCTTGTTGGACTATGGTCCTGGCCATTGATATACCTAGGTACTTAACTAACTCCACCGGATACCAACTCAGTATCTCCCGCCATCCAACCCCCAGAGAGGGATCGAATGCACGAACTCCTGTACATGGAACAAGCCCTCCCTCCTGCAAATGTTGCACCCTGCACAACTCATGTTGCCTTGTTTCGCTGGTCTAGTCAACACCTATAATTTGTCTAGGTGACGTGGTCTCTCTCTCACCAATGTTCACAGGCAACCCCACAATGTTGCAAGCCCCATCAATGTATGCCTGAAGAGCGTTACTATGGCACTCCAATATACACCCCTCTAGTTGCATCGTTAGGGACATCAACAGTTCCCCAACACGTGTTAGCTTGACCACTGACTTGGCACAAACCGCCCTCATATCCTCCAGCTACCCATTCCATTGTACAATGGTCTCCCTGACTGTCCTAGCCTTCTTTCCCAACGCTCGAAGGTTGGCCTTAAGATGTTGAATTTGTTGTGCACGTCTATCATCTGACAACTCAATCACAGCTCTGGATACCTCTGTACCTATCAGCACCTCATCATTGGATATGCCTCTTGGCACCTCACTAATCGACTTTGGTCTACTATCACTTGACAACTCAGACATGACCCTGGACACCTCATCAAGGGATACCACATCAACGGATGGGCCCACTGGGGTACGCTCTATGCTCTCCACCAAGGTGTCAGTGAGATTATCAAAGGAATCTCTAACAATGGTGACTCCCGCGTCACAGTAGGTAGATCTACATGCTCCTCATAATCCTGCGTGCCCTTTACCTCATGCTCAACCTCCTCATTTTCTTTGCCTGCAACACTGCAACTGTGTTTTCTTCTTGTTGCCCTTGTTGATGCCAATTCTTCGAACTCCTCCACTAGTCTTGTGAAATTCCTATTATAATTTTCAAATTTCGCAAAGAATTTCTCTTGTTGAGACAATTTTGTGCACAAGTCAATCTGAAGATTAATGTTGGACTAGAGTTTCGGTCTCTGGAAGTTTGGCCCAACAATAGCATTTTGGCATTACCATGATTTACACCCACAACTGGCCAAAATCATGCTCTTATACCACTTAATGTTCCAAACTAGGAATTAACAGTGAAAATCAAGACAATGAACTAAGATGCAGCAATTAACAGTGACCATGCCACAAGTACCTGAAAGGTATACATAACCATCAAAATGCCAAAGAAAATTCTCCAAACCACTAAGCCATTTATTAATAATGATAAATTAGAGTACTTAAGCAGGTATGAACAAGGGAACTTGGTCTTGCTATTCAAGCTATGCAAACCCCAGGTGGTACAACTCTGATTTGGAGGAAATATTAGCCCAAATTGGTACTGCACTCTACCCAAAAATTATTGTTGTTGTTGCTAGAAGGCAACTGAAGATTTTGCTCTGAAGAATGCCTGATCACCCCGAAATTGCAGCCATAGACTCCCTTTCAAAAACCCAGAATTACCCAAAAAGGGTTTGGCACAACTCCAAGCCAAAACTGAACCCACAAAGTGATGTCAATTTCCTAGTTAACCAGCAATATCCCTTGCTATAAAAATGAGGATTTCATGCTCGAATATCACTCGAAAAAATTTGTAAAACTCATTGGAGACTCCTTTCAATAAACCCACAAAAACCCAGAAGTGTTTGGGTTGAATCCACCGACCCCCGATGACCCCCAACAAGTGTGAATTGCCCAATTTGGCCAGAAAACACCCCATAGTATTGATACTGTTGAATTAAGATCAAATCCAAAACTGGAAATCTCTCCCAACTCTAGCTAAATTCTCCACTGAGGAATAGCTCATATCTCCAACCTTTATCTCTCCTCAACCTCTACTCCTCCAGCCCCTACGCAAGCCGCCTGGAGACCCCTACGCACTTGCAAAAATGTAGAATTTCAGCCCCAAGAATTCCCTCAAACTCAACCCCGCTAATCACCACAAAATATCCAGATAAACTAATAGAAAACACCTGTGAATCCTCTGGTGTTCTGCTCCCCTGTAATTGATCTCCTCACAAGCAATTCAAACCACTACTATGCCCTGGACGGAATACGCACCAACTGAAGTAAGTTGCAAAAATGCCCTATGGAAACTCTGAATTGAGCTCCCCAAATTGCCTCACTAGGGCGACACTCAAAGTTCTCTGAAATGAGGGTGGAATTCCCACTCGAAAATTCCTTGGGCTGAACAGCATAGATTGTCTTGGCTAAGTAGCTCAAGAAAATTAATGTTAAACTATCAAATCATCAAAGATACCAAATGCAGGCCTCCAAGCTCTATTTATAATTGTTGGCCTTCTGTCCCTTAGTGGTCCCCACCTTCCACTAATTTGCACCCCTTCCTTTCTCTCTCTCTTCTCACTAGTGTGAATTGCTTCTTGGGCCGAATTTTCTCTCCTTGTGGTCCCCACTCTCCACTAAGGCTATAATTTGCCTTTTTCCTCCCAAGTCCTAATGTCGAAAATGTCTCCCCTTTTCCAAAATTGTTTCTAATGCAGAGAAACAAACTTGGGGATATTACATGTTGCGTGTCACCAGCCAAATTGCAATCTTAATGTTTCAATGACCTAATACTTCGATTGGGGGGAGGGTTATAGACATGTCATGCCTAGAGGAGGGTCATTTTTGTAGATAAAACAAGATAATTTTACTAATATCCAACAAATGACCAAAAAACTAGGTAGGTTTTATTGTACAAACATTCTGCAAGATGTAACCATTTAACACATTTTCCTTGCTTATCCCCTATGTACACTCTGTTAGCGCTTGAAATTTCACCTCAAGCTGAAAAAGGCAAACTCCAAGGCAACATCAAACCACTTAGCCTCGTAGCTAGCCCTACGGGGCAGGAGAGGGCTCTCTCCGGTCTATCTCGGCAAGGATCTTCAAACGGGCAGAGATAACCAATAAAGAACACTGATTTTAGGCTAGTAAACTGATAAAAAGGTTTGATTTGGGATTTTTAGGGTTTTGGTGGAAAATTGGGGAAAGGCAATTTTGGGTGCGGGAATTGGACACAGTTTTCGCAGGGGGTTCTTTGGGGCAAGGTAGG
>APFE031485440.1:9363-28181 GCA_000404065.3 Pinus taeda
ACCTCCCTAGAAGCCTAAGACTTTCTAGTGATAAACAAGACAATTAAGAGCAATCCTTCTCTAAACATGCATTTATCACATGAGAAATCAAGTGTTTTAGATCCTACCTGTAGTCCAAGGCTGTTGTAGTAGTCTAGCCTCGTCGATCCAGATGAGCTACTCCTTCACTTCGAAACCTACATTCACTAAAAATCAAACGATTACATAGCACCTGAATATCTCATAAAATAAAACATATTCAACATATAGACCAAGGAGTATATGAAACAGCTCATTAATAACAAATTGTTGAGAAGAATGGACTTATTTGTATTAATAGGAAACAAAAGAAACCATTACAACCTGAGCCTTGGTGTTGTGCAAGTTCCTCCCAGGGTCCAGCAAGAGTTTTCCTTTATTTTGATAAGCTCACCCACTTCCAAATGAAACAAGAAAGGATGGTAATCTCTCCTCACAAGCTTCTACAAGGAAGTCCTAATTCCAGCAGCATCTACCCTTTGGAATGTTCAGCTTTCAACCTCCCCTCCTCTGGCCCAATGCCTGTATTTATAATGTTCTAGAGGAAGTTAATTAGGTGCACCATAAATGGGATAAGCCCCTCTTTTGGATGGGGTAACTCCTCTCTTGATGGGATAAGTTCCTCTTTCATAAGGATGCATGAACCATTTGGAGGCGCTCAATACACGTCAAACAATCTTCTAGAATGCTCTAGAAATGACCACAAGTAACTTTTTTAAGATGAAACTTGCGCCTTTTGACCTTTATAGGGGTACGCATCCATCCCTTGACATACAGAGCGTACAAGTACGCAGGTATAAGGAACTTGGAGTGCGTACACGCAGGTAAGGTAGAGAGAACCTGCGTACCCAGAGATAAACATGTTTTTTAAAGACTTTCTCTCTTTCTTGAAGTTTGACATGGAGAGCAGAGGTATAAGGCTTGCCAAGGAGGATAATATGACTGTTGATGGAGCCATACTAACTGTAGATAGTCATGGTGACAAATTTTAGTGTAACAGGCTGGATGAATCTACATAGGAGATGGTGAATCATATGTGGGCTATGTATCCTTCCTTTTTTCTGGTTGAGGCAAAGAATTTTCGATATGGTGGTTTGGTATATGCTTTATGGTGGTTGATATATGCTTTATGGTGGTTTGATATATGCTTTATGGTGGTTGATATGTGCTTTATAATGGTTTGGTATATGCTATATGACGTTTTTATATATGCTTAGATATGGTGTTTAGTATATGTTTTGATATGTTCTTTGGTATGTGATTTGGTATATATTTTTGGTAATGTTGCTATATGTAAACATGTATATGGATGTAAATACTGCCATGTGACATGTTATAAAGCTCCATTATGCAATATGGGTATCATGTTATTATGATTATGTTGTCATGTTACTATGCTATCATGTGGTTATGCTATCATAATGTTATAATTTCATCTGGGTTGGTACTCAACAGGATGATCATTGTAAATACCGTAATGAGTTGTGTTATAAAACTCCACTATGCGATATGTTATGATGTTTCCATGATGTTTTGTTTTGAGCATATATTTCAATGTAAACACTTCATCGAACTGTGTTGTAAAGCTCCATGAGAACTATGTATTATTTTAGCACGTTGCTGAGGTATATGTGTGATTGAACACCAAGGATGGTGTCCCCCAAGAGGGAGGGTTCTATAACAACCTTGGTGAAAATTCCATTAAAAGTTAAAAAAATAGCCACGGTTGATGGGACACTTATTCCAAGCTGAATGTTGGGCAAGCCATCCCAGGGGATGTTCATTTGGTTGCTTATGGCTAAGGAATTTGGCAAAGGCAATGGTTAAGGCTTTAGAAAATAAAAATGGCAGTTTTGGCACAATTATTTATGAAATAATGGAAATTAGGAGACAAGGATGGTGAAAGGTCATAGGTTTCATGTGAGGATTAAATTGAAGGAAAATAATGGAAAATGAAGAAAATAAAGACCTCATTCATAAAAAGGCTTTGGAGGATCAGTTGGTAACCTTTTGTTAGTTGAGTTTTGGAACTCTCTCATTATTCTCTCTCTCTCTCTCTCATACTCTTGACACTTAGAGTTTCTTGGAGCTATTTGCCATTGGAGCAAGAAAGGAAAAGAAGGCAAGAGGAAGCAAAGATGAAGTAGGGAAAGGCAAGATCAAGCAACTACAACATGCTTCATTGTAGATATCAAGTTGCATGTGTATTTTCCTTTCTAGATTTGGCATGCATGGGATTGCATGTGGTTCTTTTCTACCATGGAATGGTTTTTCTAGGTGTAACAATATTTTTAGCATAGCCTTGCCATTTCCTAATAGCTTTGATGAGATGGGTTCTCTCATACAGTTTATGTGGGATGGCCAGATTGGATTCAAAGTCGAGGGGTGTATATCCGAATTAAAAAACACATGGCCTTAGTGGTCCCTGAACTGGACTGAGGATCACGAATCCAATGGCTTAGTAACCCCTGAACTAGATTGTGGGTTATGGTAAAGCCAAATTGTGTGCTTCAGTGGGCCTAGGAATCCTTGCTGGTGAATGACGGGATATATGGTAAAGCCAAGACGTGGATTTTCTCTCCGTTGGGCCTAGTGATCCCGAGATGGGATGCATAGTAAAGCTTGGAGAATATGTCTCGGTGTAGGGCCTAGTGATCACTAGATCGAACTGTGGATTCATGGTAAAGCCTAAGAGACTAGGAGGCACTCAAATTCCTCATGGTGTAGGCAAAGAACTCCGGTGGCGTCGATGTTGATTGGTTTTTTTGATGTATTCTATGAGTCCCACATTCATGCTTGGAATATGGCATAGGGGTGATTGGCTAAAGAGAGACTTGGCTCAGCCAATCTGTGTTCAGGTGGAACATGGTAGTCCCATCTCCAGTTGGTTCATTGCATTCATTAATGAGAAATTCATTCCCTTTATTTCCATGTGTAAATGTATTGATGTATATGTGGATTTTTACGGCTAATATGCTTATGGTATTTATGTTCCTATTATGCTGGTTATATGTATATTTTATGACAACATCTATGTATGGATCTCAGCATGTATTTATTTGTACATGAATGGAGAATGTGTCTATGACCTAATAGAGGATAATGCAACAATTAACATGAGGGAACAATGGTCCATAGAGATTCTCAGATAAGTATGAGATCCCTACACTTATTTCTATTGTTTACACCTGTAGGTTACATGTTTATGATGTTTTTGACAAAATGCCTGTGATGGCTAGTAGGGATCTAGTTATGGTCTTGTTCAATTTATTCCTTTTGAATCATTGTTTCCTTGTATTTTCACTGATTCCAAGCTATCACTCCATTTTGAGCAGTGGTTTGGGCTTGAAAAAGTGGCTTAAATCCTAGGGTCGCTAGCACAAAACTAACAATTTTGGTCCCTGGTCGCTAGCAAACAAGCCTATAAGAGTGAATTTAGGTTTTTTGTCACTCCCTTGCCCATAGCATGAGAGCGACTATGGCCTAGGAGACCCAAAATAGCAGTGGGACCCAGGGTCATGTTGTCTGAGTGGCTAACTTGTCTCCTGAGGGTTTTGCTAATGATGTTGGATGACTATGTGTGATGTTCTGTCGATTCCACTTCCTTAAGGTCACACAGGAGGTTGAATCTGATCAAAGTAGCATCTCGTCTCGTGTTTACCTTGGTTGGCATGATTACTTGGGTGGATGTGGGATGAGGGTGTTACAACCTATAGTGCTAATCACTCCAAGATGTAAGACCTTATCTTGCTCTCTAATGAGATAATCACAAAAAAATTCAAAAAATGGCATTTTGTAAGTAGCCCCTTGACTAATAAGTTCTTCTATTGTGGAGTGAAAAGTAAATATAGAAAAAAATATGCATTACCAAGACTAGAAAGAATATAACATATAAGTTGGTCATATTCCTTCTTTATCTTAGATTCTACATATAAAAGTCTAAGTGTTTTAAACTTAGATAGAAAATTCTAAATGCAAGAGAAATAATTACAATTAAGAGCAATTTCTTGATTTTCAAGTTGGTGGTCTTGACTCCTATTATGATCATCAAGTGGGCTTTTAGAGTTTTTCAATCTACATCTAAAGTCTTAATTCCTTGAAGATAAAATTATAAATAATTGGTGATTGACCTTCTTATTAGTCCACATGCTTAATCCTTTTTATTGTTCTACTTGTTCCATTTAATGTATGAAGGGTGGTGTCTACTCTTCCTAAGTTAACCCAATAAAGTCCCTCACTTTCTAATAAACCCATCCTGAATTATTTCTATGAAAATAAGTTAAATTGGTAAGTAGTATCTCACTTGGACTCAATATTATGATGTGTAGGTAAGATGGAATAAAAATAAGAAAATAAGAAACTCATGGTTTAGACGGAAAGATTTGAAAATAATAAGTAGTTAAAAAAAAAAATGAAAAATAAACTTTCGATAGTAAAGTTATACTCACTCGAAGAAGAAAGATATAAAAATAACCAAAGTGCCATGGGGAGGTGGATGTCGTTCCTTATTGTGATAAGTACATGAGGAAATTTCTCGGTTGTAAATAGTAAAAATGTTTCCCCTTATAATCTAATTCTTAACTTTTTCGTGTAAAATTCTAAACTCTATATATATAATTGATTTTTTTTAAACATTTTATGTTTAAGGTTTTTTGTTACCCTATTTTATAAATGAAACATTTTCCTTGTTTTTAATACATTTTCCTTGTTTTTAATGTGCTAAAATTGTACTGGCATTGGCCAAAAAGCATATGGTAAAAAAAAAACTTTATTCTCTATTGCTAAGGTGTCAAGATCACACAAATGGAAATTGTAGATTAGGAAGGAAACAAAGTAAAAATGTAAACAAAGATGTAATGACGATGAACCACATTGGTTGGTTCCAAACGTGTCGACAAATGATATTTCATGTGATTTTCGCCAAAAAATCTTTCACAAACTTGATATAGATCACATAAACTTAAATTCTATAATCTAAATGATAAATCAAAATAAAGTAAAATAAATTTTTATACATATCAATGGGAAACCTTATATATCTTTGAATCTTATATAAATGACCCTATTTCGAGCAAATAGATGACACTTACACTGTATACATACTAGAGTGATGCACTCAACCCAAAAATATTTCTTAAACAACAAAATCTACATGTTCTTTCTTACATGCAATGACACTTGTTCAAGACCCATATAAACAATGACAATGGACCTTTATAGGATTTTTGATAACTTGTTTCATAAAAAGATATATCCGCCCTAGCCGAACACCTCAATGCAATTTCTCCCATAAATAGTTTAAAGATCAATGAACTAGTGTATACATGGACAAATTCTTAAAGAGGGAATTAATACATAGTCTCAGTCGATACAATGATTTGATGCAATTTATCAATGCAAAAATAGAATGATTTACCTAGGAATTTTTCATATCAATCATTAGCAATTGCTCCTCTTTCCTCTTTAAAGAGAGATGATGAGCATGAGGTAATAAATTTTTTTTGACCAATCACTTTTAGCTGTCCAGATAATTCCTTCTCGGTAAACACTTCCATTTAAAAAAGTCGTGGAAAATGAGCAATTTGAGTACCGATTATTATGCAACCTTCCACGATTGGTTCTTGTTTCTTGTGGCCCACGCTTAGGGCGAGCTGGAGAATCCCGCCATGATTGCCCTTCTCTAGCATGTACAGCTTATCTGGCACAGCTGGAATCCAGCTCAGACCTTGTCCACAGGAGGAACCCCTGACGTTCGCTTACATTAAAATGTCACTTATCTCTGCTTCGCTCAGATGCAAGTCCGTATGTTCCCCATTCATCTACTTCACTGCCCTTGAACTTGCGCGGAGCTAAGCTCATTCCCATTCTTAGCAACCACCCAAGCGAGTTTTGGTTGGATTATTCAGATCCTTGGTTGCAGAGGTGAAATGGGGACGTGTTTGGCACTGTGGATAGGGATCTGCCTTTTATTGGTGTCACTGCAGGGAAACAATGCAGTTGCCTCTGCATATGAGTTCAAAGTTGGGGGACTGGATGCATGGGCCCTCCCCACAGGTGGCAGAACGGATCTATACCAGAATTGGGCTGCCAACACCACATTCAAAGTTGGGGATTCTTTCTGTAAGATCTATTTTCTTCTCTTTCCCTTATTCCCCTGTACTTTCTTATTGAATTTTCTCTGTATTTCTGTTTATCTACTCTTTGGGTTTATGCGATTATGTCACATTTCTGTAATCTATTCTTAGGTTTACCCCCATTTTGTCAAATTTCTGGAATTGTGATCAATGTTGGTTTTGAGCTTCTTCTTCAGGATCCATGGCATTGACTTTTTTTCTACCAAAAATGAAAAATTATATTATTACCAATGCATCTTTTCTACTGTTATGTCTCCGTGTGCATGATGCGCATTCTTGGATCTATGTGCACCATATGTATAGATCTGGTTCCCCTGCAGGGCAGAACAAGCCTCTTAGTCATTAAGACTGAGATGGATTATTGTGATGGGAAGATCTGGAGGTTTTGTTTCTAACTTCAACCATTTTCTTTGTGATTGGGATTGCAGTATTCTTGTACCCACCCAGTGAGGATTCAGTAATTCAAGTCACTAAGGCAGCATATATCGGGTGTGATATATCAAATCCGATAGCAAAATTTCAAGATGGAAACACAATTTTCAAATTCCAACAATGGGGTTCATACTACTTCACTAGTGGTGTACCCGGGCACTGTGAAAAGTCCGAGAAGCTTGCTGTTCTTGTATTGGGTGCCAATGGTGCTATTCCTCCCCAAGATTCCGCTTCTGCTCCCACCCTTGGCGAATTTGGGGGGAGTCCGGCTAATAGTCCGTTTAATAGTTTCAAACCAACTAGTAGTGCTCCTACCCTGCAACCTGCAAGCTCTCTTGGCATTATGGTTGGTCTAGCATTTGGACTATTTGTACTTCTCTTCTAGATCAAGTGTTAGTATTTTGTGGCATTCATTCATTCATTCATAAAAACATTGGCTGATCTCCTGCTCAGTTTGATATTTCTCTTGGAAGAGGACCCATGAAATTGTGGCATAGGCTGTGTAGGGTTTGCTCACATTTGAACGATTTTGAAACTTCAGATTAAAAAATGAAATACCAGTTGATAAAAGGCCAAGGGAGAGAGCATTAGCAAGGTCCATTGTAATGATCTCCATTCATTCATTGACAAAATGTATTACTCATTTATTGTGACTGGTAGTGCACTATTGATTGTTTTATTTGGATATGCCTTCTTTTGACTTGACAGTCTTGCTGCTTTCATTTGAAATTTTGGAAAACATGTAAAATTGAGGAGAATACTGTGTGAGGGAAGTGCTTGGAATATGGTAATACATGGATAAAATTTGATGTTTTAGGAGAAGTTCAATACAGGATTTCATGAGACATTACAGTAATGTAAAAATCTTCAAATTCCTGTGAGTTCTTCATGTTGCAGAGTTTTTAAAGCTTTCCCAAGTTTTTCGGATCCAAATTTTTGCTTGCCAGAGTTTTTCTGGTTTTTCCCAGTGTATGTCCCTGCAGAGTTTTGCACCACTGGTGTTTTTAGATAGATAATGAATGATTCAAATTCCAATTCAGTGAACAAAACTCAACAGGTCAAGGAACCTCTTATTGCTATGTGGCTCAAATTCCCGATCTAGTTTTCCTCTTCTTTGACAAGGCTATCAAAAGATTTCTAGATCTCCATCTCTTAACTCCTGGGATAGACTCTCAAGGGAAAACAATGAAGTTTGTCTGTGTAAAGACAAAGAATTCCCTTCAATTTTGTAATTATTGAGTAAGGTCGACTTGTTTGGACCCCTGCTGCATTGTCTTCTCTCCACCCATGGAAGGAAATCTTGCAGAAAGCTACTGGCCCAGCCTCATTTAAACATGTTAGGATTTTGGATATTTTTTCATGGCTTAGTTTAATTTATAGGTGAAATAGCTTTTTAATGATATGTTATATCTTGTTAATTTTAATTAAAATCTGATCAAGATTTCTAAAAGTTTGAGTTTAAATTATTTAATCTGTATAATTTCAACGCTTCAGTAACTTTTCATGGTATTGAATTTATTTATGTATTCAGAAATATATTTCAAACAACAAAAATCTTAAAATTATATTATCAAATTTTAGTGAATTATCGTGAAAAAAACTATTTCTTCGTTTATATATTAAACTATACTTTTTATTATTAATAAGTGTTTCGATCTTTTATATTAAAAATTAATTAAAAAATTTAAAAATTGTTTTGAAATTTTATATTTAATATATTAAATTATTGAAAATGTATCATCCTTTAATATCACGAAATATTTTTGGAAAAAGTTCAACGTACAGAATATGATCACGAATATTTTGGAAAGTTTCACGTACAAGAATAATGTAATGATGTTAGATACATTTCTTGTTTTTAAGTTTAGTTATTACAATTGGAAAAAAAAAACTAAATAATATCATTTAAGCTTTTTAATTAAACCTAATATATTATTTTTAATTTCAATAATAATGTTGAATTATAAAACGTTGGATTAGAATTTTTTCTTTTTACAAAATTAAATTTAATAATTATAATTTTTTAATAAGTAGTAAATTTTCCCAATCATATCAACAACTCAGTGATCAAAACAGTTTTGATATAAAATTATCAACAAGGCAAGCTGAAATTTGTAAAATAGTCGCACCCCATGTCGGGGCATACCCTATTGCTAAGTCCACTTGACACGAGGATTCGGGATTCGTAGGATTTGGATTCGGACATGTTGACCCCCGGAACAGGACATGTAGGATTCGTTATATATATTTTTATATATATTAAAAATTAGATATTTCTTACACAAATTTTAATTAATGATACAAATTTATTGATTTCAAACATAGATCTTCATCTATAGCTATTAGCATGCATAGTACATACAAAATTCAAAAACATGTCAGTGGTACTGGTCATATAAATCATGATTCATAATTCATAACTGAAAGACAACTTACAACTACAAGATAGTAAGATAAACACATTAACAACTGTAGTTTTCTCATTAAGTCATCAAATCAAAATGTGTTACATAGGTAGTGCTGGTGCAATCCCAACGGCAAATAGAAATAGAAAATATAAAATAACTACAGGTATACAAGCCTCAATGCATCAATCAGCATCAGAATCAACGTCAATGTCCTCATCATCATGGTCCCCACTGCTCTCCTCTGCATCCTCCTCCCCTATATCCATAGTCGCCTCTGCATCTACTGGTGTGGAGGATGACCCATCTAAGTCATCAAATCTAACAGGCTCTAGCACTGGATCATTGAGATCCATGTTGGCCAATGCCAACTCAACACTGGTGTCCAGACCCATATCATCAGGAAAGACATCCCACATCTTTGTCTTTCCCCTCAACCACTCTTCCTTCTGCCTGTGAATAAGACGAAGGTTGGTGTGCACGTACACCATTGTCTTTGCCCTGGACTGCTCAAGCCTGCTCTTCTTCACACTATACAAATTCCCATATGTGCTCCAATTCCTCTCGCAACAAGAGGATGAAGTCACCTAAGAGAGGAGCCTCATGGCTAACAACTGAAGAGGGCTTGTTGCCCCATGATTTGCCCACCAAGAATAGGGCTTCTTAGCCCCCTGTCTCTAATCACATCATAACCTCCAAATCGATCACTGCCAGTGGAAAACTCTACAAAGGCATCCTCCACCTCATCAAGCAATGCAGTATCCTGAAAAATCCACCTGAATGCCTCTTTCCTCCCCTGTGAGATTTTACCATCCATGTGAGGAGGGAATCTGCAGGAAGCTCCACCATTCAGCCACTCATGGCTGTAGTATTTGGGGTTCAATGAGTGAGCCAAACAATGTAAAGGTGTACAATTCTTGTCCCATCTGCTGACAAGAATATTCTGTATAGTATCACAGAAGGCCTCTAGTGATGTCTCATACTCGGGGCACTCACTCTGTAGAATAATGCTCCTCACAGACTCAATCATGGAATCCCATCCCTCATAAACCACTCCTAGGATGGGTTTGTTTGTATCTGCAAATCGAAGCAAAGAAATGATAGGGTCCATGATTCAAATAATTAGATCTACCCTCTCCCGCCAAGCATCATCTAGCACTGTGTCCTTCACTCTTTTAGAGGCTACCTGATCTGTCTTTCTCCAAAAAGACCAAAACTCAAAAATAACCATGGACCCAAGAGCAGTCTTGACCTCCCTCAACCTCTTCAACATCATGAACGAAGAGGCAAACCGTGTATCAGCAATCTTCAACAATGATAGATTGGTGTACTCCTTGTAGATAGTGAGGGCATTTGTATGATTTTGCATAAAGTTACAGATATGTCTTGCATCCTCAATAATGCTTCCAATCCAAAGCACACTAGAAACAATGGATTTCAGTGCTAAGTTCAATGAATGGACAATGCAAGGTGTCCAAAACACATGTGGATATTTAGCTTCCACAATCATGCCAGTAACCTTGCAAACAGGTGCATTATCTGTAATGATTTGCACACAAGAATCAATACCTACATCTTCAATAACTTTAATAAATAACTCACCAATAAACTGTGCATCCTTGTATTCTCCAAGTGTATCCACTGCTTTCATGAAAACTAGACCACTCAAGGAAGACACCATGAAGTTGATGATTGGATGTCGTGCTGGATCTGTCCATCCATCAGAAACAATGCTAACCCCAAATGTTGGCCATGATGCTACAATAGGCTCAAGCATTTTTTGCACCTCTTTTTTTGCCTTCATCAACAATGTGGTTCGTAGCTTCTCTGACCCAGGAGGTACATACCCTGCTAGAGCCCCTTGAGTTAGAGCTCGGCACATCTCAATAAATAGAGGTGAGCGTGCAACATTAAATGATATGAAGTTTTGATAGAAGAAGGCAATTGTGAAATCAAGCTCTTCCCATCTCTCTTTTTGGAAAATCTTGTCCATTGGACCAAATGCTCTTCTTTTTGTTGCTTGTCCCCCAATAGAAGTAGAACTCTCAAATGGAAATTTGGTGGTGGCTTTCCTCAAAAATGGAAGGGTCTCTTCATTCTTGGGTTTTCTCGATTTTGAAGCCACATTTTCCATACCAACAATGGACTCATTTTCCAATTCTTTTCTCTTCTGTAAACAAAGAGCTTTACAAGCTCCAATACCACAACCCGGTAAAGCCAACAAATGTTCTTTCACACAGTAATATGTGCTTTTGAAAGAAATGTGACAAAAGTTGCATCTCCATTGCACATTGCCTCCTCCCTTTCCCTTGGTGATTGTCCCATCCTCTCTTTTGACATATTTCCACAATGGATATTTATCAGTGTTGTCTTTAGGTGGTACTCTTCCCTCAACATTACTTGCAACAGACTCTGATGATATTGGGGGAGGAGGGGCATCTCCAATGGAGACATTCTTGCCCTTCCTTTGCCCCCTAAATGCTGCCTTTGATTGAGCCATGAATATTGTAAAAGAAATGAAAAAAACATGCACAAAATTGTAAACAAAAAATCATATACAAACTGTTGTAATAGAATAAGAAATGCAAAAAAATGGAGTTGAAATGCACTTACCTGGTGCTTGAATCTCCTTGCCGAACGCTCTACTCCCTTAGCTCCTTGCTCCAAACCCTTCTCCACTCATAAACAGCTCAAACAATGCTTGCCAAATGATGAAAAGCGTGACTGTAATGAGCAATTACAGCCTTTTCTAACCCGCAGAAGTCACTTTGCCGCTAAACGAGTCCTGGAAAGCAGGACACGCAGTCCAAAATCGGGACACATTGGCGATTTTCGGGACACGCACAGGATTCGACGTGTCATGATAGGATTCAACGTGTCATGTTTTTTGGACACGTTTTTTGGGGGAATCGTGTCAGACACGCCGGATTCAAACACGTGGCCCCTCCCTAACAAATCCGGTTACTTAGCTTATCTCCTTATGGGTTTACTCAAATTTCGAGCAGAACACTCGGATGCAAAATTTGATTTCTCATCCAAGGAGTACCCATGTTGCAAACTTTCAATGGAACCTACTACACGAAAAATGAGAAATACATAAAAAATGTGATTGCAATCACGAATTTCATGTAGTTCTCATTTTTCGTGTAGTAGGGTCCATTGAAAGTATGCAACATGAGTACTCCTCGGAAGAGGAATTAAATTTTGCATCCAACGAGTACTCCTACTCAAAATTTGAGTAAAACCTTAGGGAGATAAGTTGAAAAAGTAGTTTTATTATTATAATATTTTTTAAATCTCTTTGATTTTTTACTCCAAAATTGGTGAATCATCCCCCATGGTTGACATCATCAACTTGAATCTTATCGGTTCTTATAAAGTTTATTTTGGTTGTACATTTTTCTTAGGAGGCCCAATTTAGACCTAAAAAGTTCTCTAATGGATTCATTGTCTTGTGTATCTTCTAGCTTGAGTTCTTTGTTTCTTGTCTTTTTTGTGGCTTTGAAGGTTGATTCTCTACTTGACTTTTTGTCTTTAGTATCTATTCTCATTTCATATGTTGTAAGAGTGTTATGTAATTCTTCCATTGTCATCTTGGTTGAGTCCTTGGTTTCTTCTATGGCAAAAACCTTAGTATCATCTCTCAAGGGAAGCGATCTTAGGACCTGTTACTGCTCAATCTAGCAAGGGTCCTAGGAGGGGTTCCAAAAGACAAGGAACCACTATCACCTTGGTTGATGTCCCCTACTCTTTACAGACTTTCACCGACAAGAGGAGTCCCGGTATAAGGAAATCACTAGGAATGATGAATCAATGATAGGATAGGTAATGATTTCTAGAGCCCATTCATAAGAGACTCAAACAATAGGGCTTGCTTGCTTTAGAAGCAAGGTGAAGGACTCTCTACAAGAGGCTCAAGGGAGGCTTAGACCTAGGGATTAGGGGTATTCCTTAACGAGGGATGCCCTAGACCTAAGATTCCTTTTAGAATCAAGGTTTCCAAGTGGCCTTATGAGATAAAGAATAACAAATATGCAAGACCACAAAGGAGCCTTGGGAAGGTTCAAGTTTGACCTAGGTTTTAAAAAATTTATCTTGCTTTCAATGGTCATGTAAAGCCAAACAAGGAGGATGCGAAGGGCCTTGGGAATGATGAACTTCCTTTGAGTTTTTCTAATAATGAAACCCTTAAAATCCACCTTAACCTAGGAGGAACCTAGACAAGTATGGTCTTATGGCTAAGGCTTGGTGTATCTCCCAATCCGACCATGGGAATGGCTTCAAACTTGAAGAACCTCTAGAGAACACACCAGCGCAAATGGTTGACCACTCGCTCCAAAATTGGATGGCTACAAAGCAATTTTCTTGATGCCCTCGAAGACCTACTAAGGCTAGGGAAGAATCTAAAGAAAAGGTAAGAAAAGAAAGTTTTGAGGTGATCAACAAAGGATTATGGATTAGTGTCTAGCCTTTGGGAAAATGGAGTCAAATGATTTTGACTAAAGCAACTTTGATGCTTCAAAGAGACCTTGAGGGACCTCGTTGTCAAATAGAAGATCACAAATGAAAAACCCTCGTGAATTTTATACTTCCAACGCAATGTTAAGATGGAGTTTCAAGGACTTAATCATACAATTAATCCCCTAGGAACATTCATTCTATCTTTGCCAAATGAGTAACATGTGCAAAAATCCCAACAATTGTCAATGCTCCAAGCACTTCGCATTAATTAGGGCATATCCAATTATAACAAGAGAAAATTCCATGTATTAGACATTTATTAGAGCAGAAATAATCATCATAGTGCACTTACAAAGCAAAGAGAGAGTATATCCACCCATCCCACATGCAAAAAATTAGCTCCAAGAAGAAGTGTGAAGTTAATCCTACATCAACATTCATTTACAAGCTCCAGATTCATCTAAATTGCATGTCAGAGTTCTCTTTTAGAGACAAGTTCCAAAACCAAGTGATGAAGAAAGGTTAAATGATCCTCTCTCATATTTATACACTCCTCTAAGGAGTTCGAATGGCTAAACTAGGCCTAACAATGCCCCTACAATAAAAATAATGTGCAAAATAGCATCCTTTTAGTGACAAGCCCACCAAATAGCTCCACAATATGAAAAATAAGCCTCTCAAGAGATAGGTTTGTTGAAAAGTAACTAGGTTTGGTCTTCATAATGACATGTGTAATTGTGATTTTATGTAATTGATGAAGAGAAGTAAACTAAAATTATTATTGTAGTGTTTGTCTCATGGCTTTCATGAGCAAGGAATTTTATTTTAGTGATGGCTCCCATTGTCAGCTTTTAGGATTTGTCATCTAGTCATAAAAGTCAATTTGAGTCTCTGTCATGTATGAAGGACCCTTCTTGGGCATATTACACTTGTGTACGAGTCAATAGAAATGTCAAGTAGCCCTCCAAGACCAAGCACAAGCATTAACCTCAAGTTGGCTTCAAATCTGGAATTAATTATCTCTCCAACTAACATGTCGACTCAGCTTGAAATCAAGTCGGCTTATTACCTTGGGAAACAACTATATATAGTGCAGTGCGTCTTCATTTCAAAATAGATTTTTGTAGATCACAGTCTGAAGTGCGAGGGTCATTTAGGGAGCCGAATTACCAGCGAGGAAGGAAGAAAGAATAGCAAGGAAGTTTGTGTTGATTTGGGATTGTTTTGTGGGCCATCTTACCTCCACACACACGAAATTGCATACTTGTACATTGCAGCAGAGAAGGTCGAGGAAAGGTGAAAGCATATTGCAATAATGAAGGTTGAGAAGAGGAGAAGTCTATTGCAACAGTGAAGGCCGAAGGCTGTCGCAGCAATGGTGCAATCCTCCTAGGGAGCTGGAGTGGAAGAAAGCAGAAAGTTTAAAGCAAGCCAAGTTTGAAGAAGTCAAGAAGGAAGAAGGAGCAGAAGATGGACTATCACTAACAAAGGAGCTTTGTGTCTTGGTCTTGGAGAGGCAAATAGGTCAAGGGTCTTGGTCTTGGTATTCGTCAATTGGAATCTCTATAAGAAGAAAAATGTGTTCGGGTTTTCCTCTCAAAGAGTGAGAGGTTTTGGCCCTGGTTGATAGCCTATATTTTGTGTCTCTTGTCTCTTTATGGTTTATGCACTGGTAACTATTTGATGAAGAGCACTAATAACCTAAGTAAAAGAAGATCCTAATCTAGAGAAGTAAAAATCACTCACAAGAAATTACTAATAGAAGAGAAATCACATAATTACTATGCCCTAGATTTCTCAACAAGGTTGACTAGTATGGGAAGGTTGACCAAAATTGAACATTTTGAAGGCTTGACCAACATTGACTACATTGGGATTTTGACCAGGTTTGACTGATAAATAGACTTGGATTTTGGCACAGATTTCTAAAATATCTTGGAATTGCAAATATTGTTGAAGAACAATTTCTCCTTAGAAGAAAAGTTGTTGGGTTTTTCCCAGGGTAAATTTGTTGTCTCTATTGTGCATGGATATCTCTTTATGATCCTATTATTTTCATGCATTATTGTCGAGATTTTTTTTGTATAATTGCTTAATGATATATGTGACATATGATAACTTGATTGAAAATCATTGGAAAGTAATTATCAGATCAGAAGATAGTTTCTATTATGCATTATTGTAGAAAATTCAACACATAGCAGTCTTTGACTTTTGCCTTGTAGAGATTTTGGGTACAAATGCCCTTCATAGAAATGGCACCAATTCACAAATGATGCAAAATGTGTGGACAAGGAGAATGCATCAAATAGCCTTCTTGAGTTAACTCTAGTTACACAACCCACCAACGGGCTAGAGCTTGAGAGTGATAAGTAATTCGTGAGCATTTTGACAAAGTATTGAGGATGCCGCAGTGGGGGCGACATTGATAGTCGGAGTGCCATATACGAGTCTTGTTTCTTGTTAGCTTGATGTAATTTTGTCATTGTAGATCTTTAGATTGCCAAATTTTTGGCATAAGTCAATATCTAAATTATAAATATCAATACTCTCTCTATAGGTGTGTGTGTGTGTGTGTATGTGGGCGCGCACGCGTGCGCGGGTGGGTGTGTGCACACACACAAAATTGGATTTAGTTTCAAATTATTCTTTAACTTTTGAATGGACGAGGATATAATTGATGGAATTCCTATCAACAAATGAATTTATATTTGGTAATTATTTGTTAATTTTTAGGGCTGGATTGTTCTCCATTGTAGATAATTGCATTTTCAAAAAAATCAACATTATCATATAACATTGACCCCATAACATATCATCATTAGCAATTACATAGAGAGAACAATAAACATTAACAATGCAGCGGAACATAAAGGAGCAACAAAAGAAAAGAATACACAATAGAGACACCAGGATTTAGGCTAGAAACCAGGGCAAAACCCCACAAGGGAGAAAACTCAACCAGATTCTTCTTCGATTAGATATTCATCAATTATTCAGCTAAGATACAAAGTACAATGAAATATAACAATCACATCAAACCTCCTAGGGCCAACCCAAGTCAGTTCACAACTTTCTTTGTGAACTGAACGATCTGATCTCTAAAGAGTTGCTGCCATATCGTTGTCTAGTGTCATCATGCATCATAAGAGCAAGGTCGTTGACATCAAGGTCACTGCCATCAAGTTTATTGTCATCATATATCTTATTTACATCATATAACATAATAGTAAGGTCATTGTCACATATATCATAAGAGCAAGGTCAATGTCACATGTATCATAAGAGCAGGGTCACTATTGTTGAGAAATCTAGGGCATAGTAATTATGTTATTTCTCTTCTATTAGTAACTGCTTGTGAGTACTTTTTACTTCTTTAGATTAGGATCTTCCTTTACTTAAGTTATTAGTAATCTTTTTCATCAAACAGCTACCAATGCATAAACCACAAAGAGACAAGAGACACAGAATATAGTCTATCAGCCAGAACCAAAACCTCAATCTTTGAGAGGAAAACCCAAACAAATTCTTCTTCTTATAGAGATTGCAATTGACGAATACCAAGACCAAGACCCTTGACCTATTAGACCTCTCCAAGACCAAGACACCCAACTTCCTATCTTGCTCTCTTGAATCAACGATGGTCAATTGCCTGCTCCTTCCTTTTGCTTCGATTTCCTTTCATATCTAGGCTTCCTTTCCTTTGGTTTAGGCCTGCAACATTTCAGCCCTAAATCAAAACCCTTGCACGTGTAGATAACAGTCCTTAATCTCCTTCACTTGAGGTCAAGGATACTTCTTTTGGGAACTCAACCTTCTTTATGACTTTAATTTGGTTGCCTTTGAAACTCGGCCCTACTGCAGCAGATGGTTACGTCTTTCTTAGCACAAGTGACAGCAACAACACCCAAAAACAGACCCAAGACTTCCTTCTCCCTTCGCTGATCCTTAAGCTCCTTTTTTATCATCTTCGCACTATTTTTCTGTACCTCATACTTTAAACTTGATCACTAAAAATCATGTCCTGAAATGAAGACGCGTTGCACTATATATATTTGTTTCCCAAGGTAATAAGCCGACTTGATATCAAGTTGAGCCAACATGAAAGTTAAAGAGATAATTAATTCCACTTTGAAGTTGACTTGAGGTTAATGCTTGTGCTTGCTCTTGGAGGGCTATTTGACATTTCTATTGACTCATACACAAGTGTAATATGCCCAAGAAGGGTCCTTCATACATGACATAGACTCAAATTGACTTTTATGACTAGATGACAAATCTTAAAGCCTCACAATGGGAGCCATCACTAAAATAAAATTCCTTGCTCATGAAACCCGTGAGACAAGCACAATAATAATTTTATTTTTCTTCTTTTCATCAATTACATAAAATCACAATTACACATGTCATTATGAAAATTGAACCTAGTTACATTTCAACAGTCCCTCTTAACTAGGGAGGTATTCATAATGCTACTTGGTTATTCTCAATTTGAAGAATTTCTCATAAGAAGAGTCGGATTGGTAACCCATTTGTATAGCATAATATCAACCAACATTGTCACATAGCAAGGCCTTGATTAACAACTCTATCTCTCCACGAGATCCAAACACAATGTTGGTGCGACCAATGATATATGGACACCCTCATCATTGTCTCTCTCAGAACATATCCCACCTGGGTTCTTAGGGTGTGTTCCACCAGGACTATTCTTATCTTGGATTCCCAGTCCTCAAAGAATATCGGTCTTCTATGACTACTCTTATCTTGGATGCCCTAACTCATCCTCAAAGAGTATCGGATGCCAGATGTTTACCCAATCCTCCATTTTCTCTTCCCAAGTGAAGACAAGAATGATGTGTCTATCTCTCCCTCTTAATTAGGGAGGATTTATCTATTCCAACAAAGGAATGTACTCATTCCTACAGAAGAAATGTACCCAAGCTCCCTCTTGGCTTAGGAATTTCCAAGTTTCTTCCAAGTAAGAAACTTGTTTCCAGGCTCACTCTTAATTAGGTACCTATCGTAGCTCCTCATGTAGATATAAGGGGACAACCAGCTACTTGAAGAACTTCTCACGATGTCATGAACTTGTTATCTAGGAGTTTCCATGTTTGGGACTTCTACAGGGGGCACCGACCATCCATCACTTTCATCCATGAGTCAGCCATGTCATCATCGGAAATCGATCCATCAGTCCATATATGGCCTTCCTTCATGCCATGTTGCTTTCTTCAAGCCATGTTTACTTCAGGATCTTTCATCCTACTCAATGTTACTTGGGAGCGGGAGCGGAAGCGGGGAGCGGGAGCGGAAGCGGGAGCGGGAGCGACCATTTTCAGAAGCTCCCGGTTTGGGAGCGAATCCC
>APFE031485442.1:2734-21583 GCA_000404065.3 Pinus taeda
TCACAAGCATATCACGCACTGACTCCCACAACCATTCCCCGGGACAAGAAGAAGCAGCGTTACAAGCTTCACGCCGTGTCACCTGCTTCAAGCTATTGAATTGCGTGCATTGAGTGAGCGATATCAAAATTCGACAGTGTGAAGATTCAAATAACTTATAAGAATTAATGGGTTTGAAATTTTAATTGCTTCCCAAAAAATTGTTTTGTTAGTAAGTTTTCGAAGACTCGAGGTTGGTTATCAATGGATTTGCTTGAATAATTATGTGGGATTTTGTTTTTTTGTGAGTGAGACTGAGACAATTGGCTTAAATTATTCTTTTAATATGTTCACTATTTAGCATGTATACAGAGAAGTTCACACCCACTACTCGGAAATTTCTGGACACTCGTAAATGCTAGATTCAATGAATATTATCATAGACTTTTTACAACATTTACAAGCACCACATTTACAACTTTATATATAAAAAAACTAAAACAACACTTATGTGTTTTTTCAATATCATCACATTATTTGTGATTGTACTTTTCGAATAAATTAAATAATAAACCTAAATATTCATTCTAAATATATTTCTGATGCGTTTCTGCCCAATTTTAAACTGATCCAGTAAAATATACTAAACATATATCTGCAAAAAGTGATTTTATTTTCTAATACTAAAATCCAAGTGTTTTCCTGAAGGAAAAAAAATGCAGCATCTTTTAAAACATGGTGAATCTTTTAACTATTTGGACTAATCTATTTGTTTGGATCAAATTTACATGCTATTAACTAATCAATTGGCAATAACCTACTGTTCTTTTCCCTTTGATGACAAATCAATCAAAACACAAAGCCGTCCTAACCATTCGAACAACAAAGAAGGGATGCTCCTCAACGCAGTCGTTGCTATCTGGTTTTAAAGTATTTTCAAGCTGGGATAGTCTTAGTGCGATGAACTTACCTTGGCATCCTCTGCATGACACCTGGTCCAAAGTGGTTGTATGTAACGGTTACCTTCATGTTTTTATCACCTGCATAGTCATCGTTGTGGCCTAACAACATTATCTGCATGCGTTCATACCTTGGAGAATAATTCCTCTCATGAAACCCTAACCTTAACTGTGAATGTTTTCGATTTTAGGCCATGAATTCCAACGAAAGCAGCAGCATGTTGATCCTGCAAGAGACTTGCACAGATGCATCGGGGTCTCTTGTAGTTTATGCTCCAGTGGACATCCCAGCCATGCATGTGGTTATGAGTGGGGGTGATCCAGCTTATGTTGCCCTCTTACCCTTTGGCTTTGCCATTCTTCCAAACGGACTAGAATGCAGGCCCCTTGCACTTTTAACAGTTGCATTCCAAATATTAGTCAACAGCTTGCCAACAACCAAACTCACAGTAGAATCAGTGGAGACAGTGAACAACCTCATATCCTGTACCGTGCAGAAAATCAAGGTAGCTCTGCACTGTGAAGATGCTTGACATAAATCTCTCCCTCTTAATCCTCACTGTCTAGTTTTTTTGTGTCCCCATAAGCTTTTTTGTTTTTGTTTGGTCCATGCCTATCAATGTTTAACGTGCAAGGTAAGGGGAGTTGGCATTGGCACTGGGCAGTTATGAGGGGATCTCAACACCAATTTGCTCACATTGAACTGGGTGTTGATTTGTCCCTCACAGTAACAACCACAGCCACCTCCTCCTGCCTGCTTTCACCTTTGTCCTGGGATGGACAACAATGGGATTACTGAGATAACATGATATATGTAACTGAAAAAATTCATGAAGGATGCGTAGTGGAGTCAAGAATGCACCACATATATCGTTGCCAAGTGGTAAACAAAACTGAAACCAGCCAGACAAAGCTTCTTTCCTTGGCAATGCAATTATCAAACAAACATGATGTTTGCACAAGCTTTACCGCCATGCAAGGGTACTGGTTGGGGTATTGACTCCCCGCAAAATCTTAATCGTTTACTACTCTCATCTTTCAGTTAAACTCAATCATCCGTTCATGTACATGATATGACATGACGGCATTGATATTATTTAGCTTTATTACAGGTTTTGGATGATAGGCTTTTGCATTTTTGTTCACTTATCAGGGTAGGTATGTTGTGTCTTTTGCTTGTTTAAATTTTGTTTATAATTCTGTGCATTAATGTGGTGTAGCAAAGGTTAATGCCTGCAAGAATTGAGAGTGTTAGTCAAATTTTTTTGTTTTCCTACATAAAAATCAAGCCGGTTTTGTTTTGAAAGCCCTTTTTTTCACTGCAATACAGAAAGTTGGTATGGACATTTTAGCCTTTTAACTGCGTGCTGTCAATTACATATTTAAATTCAAGCAGAATAGTGAATGTGTCAAGCATGTTATATCATATAATACAAAGCATTGACAATGATTGTATCAATTTGTATCAAGCTTTGATTCTGCCATTTTTTTGTTACCAAATTTTGAAATATTTACATATTGCATACCTTGTTTTCACTACAACAATTTGATGCCTTTTTGGCCTACCAAATTGATGGTACAAATTATGTTTTACATTTAAACATATGTTTTTGATTGAAACATCATAGGTGAGTCCTGGATCACTTGATTATCGAGCTGGATTCCGTCCTGAAGATGTCGTTGTTCAGTTTGATGGGAAACCAACTAAAAGCATCAAGGAGGTGAGTTGGAGCATGTTTTTTTATAATCAACAGCACACAACAATAGAGAAATGTCATGATTTCTAATTTCTGATATAAATGCGCTGCAACAGATTGTTGAGATAATGGGTGACAAAGTTGGAGTGCCTTTCAAAGTAATTGTGAAGCGATTAAATAATATACAATTGACCTTGACTATAGTGCCAGAGGAAGCCAACCCAAATCTATTTTGAGTACGGAGGGTAATATGAATTTTATTTGCATTAATTGGATTGGGTTTTTGTGAAGAAATTCATCATCTATTGAAGGTAGCAGAGAGGGTCAGCTGGTTTGCATCAACTACCTTCACAGATGTGATTGAGAGCTCCAAAATGAACCCATTTTGTTTTTGCATGCTGAATTTAAGAGATCTACGAATCCCAAGTCACGTGAAAGGAAGCCGCCTCTTGGGATTTGGATGCAGTAATAATGCTACTCAGAGTTAAAAGATTCAGACTTCATTAAGCATTTCTTGATCTTTCTGTACATAGGAAGTTTAACTTCTCTCTTGAGCAGTTTAATTTATATCCATTTGACTTTTGGCAACTTTGAGGTTTATTTTGATTTTGTGTTTGGATATTGCTACGTTTTGGTTGAATAGATCCAACAAATTTCTTTGTTATTCCTACTTTTCCATTTCTCTTTATTTTCCAAGTGCTAACCTCAGTCTAAATCAAGCTTGTTTGCCCAGGTTTGACCTATTCTAAATTGTTGGTCTAGGTTGACAAAGTTTTTTTGCATATGGCAATTCAAAGTAGCATATATTGTATTTGATGCCTTTTTGGCCTACCAAATTGATGGTACAAATTATGTTTTACATTTAAACATATGTTTTTGATTGAAACATCATAGGTGACTCCTGGATTACCTGATTATCGAGCTGGATTCCGTCCTGGAGATGTCGTCGTTCAGTTTGATAGGAAACCAACTAAAAGCATCAAGGAGGTGAGTTGGAGCATGTTTTTTTATAATCAATAACACACAACAATAGAGAAATGTCATGATTTCTAATTTCTTATATAAATGCGCTGCAACAGATTGTTGAGATAATGGGTGACAAATTTGGAGTGCCTTTCAAAGTAATTGTGAAGCGATTAAATAATAGACAATTGACCTTGACTATAGTGCCAGAGGAAGCCAACCCAAATCTATTTTGAATACGGAGGGTAATATGCATTTTATTTGCATTAATTGGATTGGGTTTTTGAGAAGCAATTAATCATCTATTGAAGGTAGCAGAGAGAGGGTCAGCTGGTTTGCATCAACTACCTTTACAGATGTGATTGAGAGCTCCAAAATGAACCCATTTTTTTTTGCATGCTGAATTTAAGAGATCTACCAATCCGAAGTCACGTGAAAGGAAGCCGCCTCTTGGGATTTGGATGCAGTAATAATGCTACTCAGAGTTAAAAGATTCGGACTTCATTAAGCATTTCTTGATCTTTTTGTACAAAGGAAGTTTAACTTCTCTCTTGAGAAGTTTCAATTATATACGTTGGACTTTTGGCAGCGCTGAGGTTTATTTTGATTTTGTGTTTGGATATTGCTACGTTTTGGTTGAACAAATCCAACAAATTTCTTTGTTATTCCTGCTTTTCCATTTCTCTTTATTTTCCAAGTGCTAACCTCAGTCTAAATCAGGCTTGTTTTCCCAGGTTTGACCTGTTCTAAATTGTTGGTCTAGGTTGACAAAGTTTTGACTTTAAAAATCAGATTGTACTTTTGCTAAACTGAATTATTTCTCCTAGAAAAATTGTTGGGCTTCCTCCCCATTTTGGATTTCCTTTCTAGTGTGATCTTTAATGTTTACTGTTGAATTTTCCAAATGTAATTTCTCAACGATGTTTCGAAAATATCATTGGAAGTAATTATCAGTGACAGAAAACTGTGCCTGTCTAAATTAGCACTAGAAAATCAACATATTTTGCTTAACTTGGAGGATGTGGGATGTTGCTTTGGGGAATGCAAATGCATCATGAATTGTGAATACCATGAAGAATGATGGCCATCACCAAAAGGTGTCCATACTTAAGAGAAATGACCCATGTGGGGAACAAGAAATAGGTGCGCTAGTACAATAATGAGATGGGTGTTTCCACCCTTAGTGTGATCACCTTTACAGCAGTAATACAATATGTGTTCCTTTATGCCATGTTAATAGATCCACCTCCATGATGCTTGCATACCAATGGTTAACTTTACGGTGCTAATTCAATATGTGTTCATTTAATTAGATCCACTTCCATGATACCTATGCCTACATCACAACCCAAGACATAGGCATGTCCATCAAAGCAGGGAGTTACTGCCTACCACCGGGAAGGGAAGTCAGCCAAGCCATAAAACCAAGAAACATGAAGATGAACTAAAAGGACTAGTTATTGTCGTACACCTAAGGGAAAGTAGCATACTTTTACACTCATCCCATATGGCTTTGCAGGGCCATAAATTGCACGCATTTGGGCTTTTAAATAGCGTGGTGAAATTTTTTTTGGGTACCCCTGTGGAAGGAGGGGTAGCAGGGAGCATTGACGGCTTGTAGTTACATGCATATTCTATAGCTTTGTTGTTCTCAATGTTAAAATATTTGCAGTAGCTGTGTTTAGGATAATAGAGCTATGGGCTACCTCTTAATTTTCATTTTACAGAAGAGTTGTGCGTACATGGCTAGGACTTAAGATGCTTGAATTGAACGAACTTGTTATAGCTTAGCTTAAAGAGAGAGACCCAACTTTTCCTGTTGTAACAAAGGGTGTTCTTGTGCCACAGGTGAGCTACCTTGGGATAAAACTTGTGCATCTGTGGATTCATTTTTGCTTTTTATTGCACTGGCTATAATCAAATGTTTATGCAATAAAACTATAATGGAAGTTAGTCTAAACATTCTTAATAGATGGGACAATTTTACTTGTATGGTTTCTAATAAGGTCTTTGTCTTCTATTTCCTAATTCCGTTCTTGCGTTAATAATTGAATTTTAACTCAGTTTACCTCTGTATAATGTTGTTTTTTGCATATGGCAATTCAAAGCAGCGTATATTGTATTTGATATCCTTCTGGCCTACCAAATAAATGGTACAAATTATGTTTTACATGTAAACATATGTTTTTGACTGAAACATCATAGGTGACTCCTGGATCCCCTACTTATTGAGCTAGATTCCATCCTGCAGATGTCATCATTTAGTTTGATGGGAAACCAACTAAAAGCATCAAGGAGGTGAGTTGGAGCATGTTTTTTATAATCAACAACACACAACAATAGAGAAATGTCATGGTTTCTAATTTCTTATATAAATGGGCTACAACAGATTGTTGAGATAATGGGTGACAAATTTGGAGTGGCTTTCAAAGTAATTGTGAAACGATCAAATAATATACAATTGACCATGATTATAGTGCCAGAGGAAGCTAGCCCAAATCTATTTTGAGTACGGAGGGTAATATGTATTTTCTTTGCATTAATTGGATTAGGTTTTTGTAAAGCAATTCATCATCTCTTGAAGGTAGCAGTGAGAGGGTCAGCTGCTTTGCACCAATTAGCTTCACAGATGTGATTGAGAGCTCCAAAATGAACCCATTTTGCTTTTCCATGCTGAATTTAATAGATCTTAATAGATCTACCAATCCCAAGGCACGTGAAAGGAAGCTGCCTCTTGGGATTTGGACTTGGGATTTGGATGCAGTAATAATGCTACTCAGACTTCACTAAGCATTTCTTGTTCTTTTTGTACAGAGGAAGTTTAACTTCTCTGTTGAGCTGTTTTAATTATTTCCATTGGACTTTTGGTGACGCTAAATGATGGCCATCACCAAAAGGTGTCCATACTTAAGAGAAATGGCCCATGTGGGGAACAAGAAATAGGTGCGCTAGTATAGTAATGAGATGGGTATTTCCACCCTTAGTGCGATCATCTTTATAGTGCCAATACAATATATGTTCCTTTATGCCATGTGTCCTAATAGATCCACTTCAATGGTGCCTGATACCAATGGTCATCTTTACAGTGGTAATTCAATATGTGTTCCTTTAATGAGATCCACCTCCATGATGCCTTTGCCTACATGCCAACCCAATACATAAACATGTCCATCAAAGCAAAGAGTTACTGCCTACCACGGGGAAGGGAAGTCAGCAAATCCATAAAACCAAGCCCCATGAAGATGAAAGTAGCATACTTTTACACTTCATCCCATATGGCTTTGCAAGGCCATAAATTGCACTCATTTGGGCTTTCAAATAGCATGGTGAATTTTTTTTTGGGTACCCCTATTGAAGGAAGGGTAGCAAGGAGCATTGATAATTTGTAGTTGCATGCATATTCTGCAGCTTTGTTGTTTTCAGTGTTAAAATATTTGCATTCGTTGTGCTTAGGCTAATAGAGCTATGGGCTACCTCTTAATTTTCATTTTGTAGAAGAGTTGTGCGTCCATGGCTGGGACTTAAGATACTTGAATTGAATGAACTTATTATAGCTCAGCTTAAAGAGAGAGACCTAGCTTTTCCTAATGTAACAAAGGGTGTTCTTGTGCCACAAGTGAGCTACCTTGGGATAAAACTTGTACATCTGTGGATTCGTTTTTGCATCAAAAGCATGTTGTATCTACATAGCTTCAAGTTCAGACTGTCGGCCTTGATCCCTCTTCTGAGCAGCCTCAATTGTGTCCTACTCAAGCTCATCGGTTGACAACTTCTCACTCTTACATTTCTTTAGTGCTCCCTTCTGAACCACATGAGACTTACTCAATCTCACATTGGCTTCATCTAATGCCCTCTTGTAAAGAAGTTGATCAGAGCTATTGCTTGGTTGAAGTTTATGAGATTCATATGAAATATTAAATTCAATAATCAATAAAAAAACATAGTCCGACACACCCTAATCAAATTCATTTTATAAACATTAGAATTTCATTTTTGCTACATCTCTCCATCTTATTTATATGGTTTCTCAATTTATGCCACATCTTTCCATCTTATTTAGATGGTTTCTTAATTTATGCCACACCTCTCTATCTTATTTAAATTGTTTCTTGATTTATGCCTTACGGCGTTACCTTTGCAACATTTGATGCAGATGCTAGTTTAATTAAATATGCTAACTAAACTTAACTATACAATAAACAACTCACTCCATGACATTACGCATTTCATCAACAAACCTTTATACAACCATTACGAATGTCGTCTAAGAACATTATACTACCATAGAGAATTACCATTATAATCGAAAACAAATACAGCTCAATTTGTTTAATATTTATTCTTTCGTGATGTGTGTACCACTCATATTTGGGATCATTGAAATACTTTAAATTTATTCTATGGACCCTACTTCAACATTGGAAGGCATGTTTTGCCCCTACTTTATACTCGAACCATGGAAGGAAAGTGCACTAGATGAAATTTGTGGTCCAAATTCCAATCATACGGTGAATCGAGGACGTTACGTCACTATCTCACATAACTTGCATTATTTTATAAACAAAGCAACTTTGAAAAAGAAGGTTATTTTATTAAAATATATATTTTGAAACAAACTTCCCTTCGCTAACTTAGGTGCTTAGTATTAATTTTATAAGTTCTAAAAGCATGAAGGGAAGAAAAAAATCATTACTTGCTTAAAAGAAAGGGTGGAGATGGATAATCTCTTCAATAATTTACTTAGAAAATGTGTTTAACCATTCTTAAATAATTAATTTTTATTTTTATTTTTTTTTTTTATTTTTTTCTCTCTCAAATCTTTCGAAAGCTATTCATTTGATGGAATATACATATAAATAATATAAAAATAAATATTTAGACATTGAGGGAAGCTATAATATAATACGATTATGCTAAAACTTTGGCTCCTTGGTTTTGCTACACACTTTTTAGGAAAGTTCTACGTTTTTTTTTTTTTTTTGGGAAATTTCATCTTTTATAATGATAGGGTTGGAACTAATCCCTTGAGTTTAAGGTACTAAGTACTTCTTCTTTACCTATTATTTTTTCTAAGACCTTGAATTTAAGCTTAAAGATCATCTTACAAAAACAATAAATTTGACTTTTTGTCATTTTAGTCATTTTAATGATTCAGAATGCTAGTTCTCCTTGATTTTTTTGTTCGTAATACAATAATTGTATTCATAATTCAATAAAACTCCATCACACTAAATACCTCCATGCCCATGGACCTAGAGAAACTATAATCTAAGACATAGTCTTGGAATTGTTTCTTGATTTTCAATTTGAATGTTTGGAAACTTGTTTATTGGGCCAATTCTATTTTTGCCTTGTTATTTTACTAAATATATAGAAGGGTCGTCAAGTTAAAAGGCTATTTGGAATGTTGAATATCCTACTATGCCCCTATTTGATGGGACCAAGAATCATCCTAGAGTGGAAATGGTTGGATCTCCCCCTCCACCTTTAACTTTAGTAGCTTTGTCTGAAGGTATCCCAAATTGCATCATCTACCATTTCAAACAACAAAGAAATAAATGTGAGAAAACCTACAAAAACATAGGCACAAATGATCCGAACTTAAACATGAATACAACAAAATACAGAGATGCGACAAAAATAACACTTCATTTCAGTAATATCAAAGAACTAAAATATGCTGACATATAGAATGGAAATAAACTAGCTCAAGCGATGGTAGCTTAACTTTGAGAATAGATGTGGTGGATACGTGCCTCTAAACTGTGTTAAAATGAGGCTCGAATGCCTATTTATTATTAAGAAACAATGAAAAACCATAAACATAAAAAAACCTAACCCTAGGAGATGAAGAGCCAAAACTATGGGCCTTGTTGGGGTAAATTGGTACATCAACTCCCCCAGGTCGTAACTTTGGCATACGATCTTCATTTGACACACACGATACCTCGTTAGGAATATATATCCGAGCACTATAAATTTCATTTGCAAACATTTATTTGAAGTCTTACAATAGACTATTTTCCAAAAAAAATGTCGTTTAGAGCCTCAAAACAACTTCGAAAGTTTAGTACCCGAAAAACTGCGAAAAATAGTAAATTGTGCTACAATTAAGGAGACTAAAAAACCAAAAGAAATAATGGTGAGGGTCCAAGTGAAATAGGAGGGTGACCAACAATATCCACCTAGATTAGTTCTCCCCCGTTAGGAAGAAATGGTCTCCATTACATTGAGTGCCTCCATGAGATGGGGAAACTTCTGGTAAACTTGGTCCATAGTGAGATACTTTCCTTGGTGTAGGAGTTGGCCAACTTTGACAACCTGATACAGTTGGATCTTTTGCTAGTGAGTGTGCTTGATATGTGTGTCCATTATCTGATCATTTGTGGCTTGTTCCATGCAATCTGGGTTTAACTCTGTTGGTGTGAGTTGTTATGTAATGTCTGATGTGTCCAATAATGGTGTAAAGTATTGTCAAAGGCGGTCCACATTGAACACTGGTTGCAGGCCAAGGAATGGGGGAATGCTTAGCTCAAAATAATTGTCTCCCACAACCTTGGTAATGGTGTAACGCCATTATCAGAGTGGTATGAGATTCCGATGGGTTCCGGTAAGGTGTTCTTTCTGCAGATGCAACCAACCTTTTTCGCCCACTTGAAACTTGTGTGGGACCCGATGTTAATCATGTCAATGGTTGTGCTTAGCATTGGATCTGTCTAATATGTCATGGACCTTCTGGTTGATGTGATGAATGTTCTCAATGAAGTTGTTAGCCTTGTCAGCTTCAGAGTGAACATGAGCTAAGTCTTCATGAGTAACTGCAAATGGTGTAGCCATATCAATGGGACATAGTGGCTAGAATCCCAACCCCACCTGAAAGGGGTTGTGGCAAGTTGAACTATGGAGAGCTCTATTGTAGATGTGTTGGACATATGGGAGGATTTCATCCCATGTGTGTGGATACTTCAAGTTGTACATGCATAGAATGTGTATGATCATCCAATTGACAACCTCTATTTGGCCATCAGTTATGGGGTGGAAAGTCATGGATTTAGTAAGCTTGGTATCCAACATCGGCCAATGACTTGACCAAAATGCACTTAGGAACCTTCTGTTATGATCTGAGATAATGGACTATGTGATCCCAAAGTGTACCCACACTCGTTTAAAGAAGAGCTTAGCAATGGCTTTTTTTGTGATACTTTTCTTGCAGGGCGCTAGAATAACCATCTTAGAGAATCTGTGGACAACCACGAAAAAGGAGCTGTTGCCATGCATAGTAGAATGAAGGCTCGACATGTAATCAATAGAGATGGATTCCCAATGTTGACTAGGAGTATGCAACGGAGTATATCGGCCTTGCTTCTTGATGGTGGGTTTGGCAATGACGTAGATAGTGTAGGATCTCATGTACTTCCTAACATCCTATCAAAGCTTTGGCCAATAAAAATACTTCTGCAACACTACCACTATTTTCTCTACCCCGAAATGTCTAGCGATCCGATTTTAATGCACCTCTCAAATCATCTTGGCACACTTGCTTGAAGGAACACATAGGTGTCCTAGGTGGCACAATAGTGCATTTGGGAGGTGAAAATTTGGAACTTTCTTTCCTTCTAGGAGTGTCTTGTATGTGTCGTTGAATTTTGGATTTCTCTCGTAAAGGTGTGGCCACCTTGAACTCTCATTCCCATAAGAGTCGTGTACAGTGGTCAGTACCATGAATAGCTATCAACTGAGGCAGTCTGCAACATTGTTGGTGCTTGCCTTCTTGTACTTAATGTTCAAATGCAACTGTTGCAAGTATGTAGACCATTTCTGTTGGAGATCACTCTGCAAATTACCTTGTGTTTATATGAACTACAGGGGTCGATGGTCTGTGTGGATGACCATTTCCTTCCCTAGAATGTAATGCTTCCATTGTTGGCAGGCCCGCAGAATGGAATGCATCTATTTGCATAAGCGGGATAATTTCAGACTGTGTTTGAAAGTGTATCACTATGATATGCCATTGGATACCCCTGATGAGTAAGAAGTGTGCCAATAGCATAGTTAGGGGCATCTGTGTCGATCTCAAATGGTTGTTACAAGTCTGGTAAGGTGAGCACTGGTGCAAATCAAATACGATGCTTCAACTTAGAAAATTCCTTTTGTTTGGATTTAGACCAAAAGAAATTTTCTTTTGCTCCTCCCTTCATGACTTGACTCAAAGGCCAAGTGATATGAGAGAACCCCAACACGAACCTCCAGTAGAAATTAGCAAGACCCAAAAAGCTACGGAACTCTGTTAGAGTGGTTGGGGTTGGTCAATCCCGAATGAATTGTATCTTGGCTCGGTCCACATGCACACCCCACTCATTAATGATGTACCCGAGATATTGAACTTGGGTCATACCAAAAGTTCATTTCTCCAAATTGGCACACAACTTGTGTTTCCCCAAGGCTTGGAGGACCTTTAAAATATGATGAATGTGTTCTTCCCAACTCTGGCTAAAGATCAGGATGTAATCCAAATAGACCACCATGAATGATTTGGTGAAGGGTTACAAGATGTTGTCCATTAGTCTCATGAAGGTTGCAGGGGAATTCATCAACCCAAAAGGCATGACCATCCATTCGAAAAGGCCCTCCTTGGATTTGAAGGTAGTCTTCCACACATCATAGGGTTCAATTGGTACTTCGTGATAACTAGACTTCAAGCTAATCTTGTTCAAATATTAGGCCCCCTTGAGCTGGTCCAGAAGGTCATCAATCTATGGGATTAGATATCTATTATGGACATTGATCTCGTATTTCTTCTGTACCAACACGATCGGTCTCCCACAAGGTGACGAACTTAGTCTGATGTGCCCTTTCTGCAACAACTCCTGAATATGCCTCTTGATTTCATCGTTCTTTAGAATAGGGCATCAATAGATAGGTCCATCTAGGGCTAGATCGATGCAGTGCTTTACTTGACAGTATAGAGGTACCCCTGTGGGTGAGGTGAGGATGTCCCTCTACTCCTCCACGACCTTGTCCATATGCAGCTACTATGGAGAGGATCCTTGTCTGGAGGTTGTGGCCACAATCATCTTCTTTCCTTGAGGGCAAATCATAAGGAAAAAAATTCCCGGTCTGGGAAATGATCTTATTGCATTAATTTGTAGTGATCAAAGAGATAGTGGTAGGTGGTGCTAACTCAGGTATCATGTACAACTTATTGCCCAAAGTAATAATAACAATGCAAGTCTTAGACTCATACACAACATGGTGCTTCCACAAGTATGGTTGGCCTAATAATACATCACAAACTTCAAGAGGAGAAACATCACATAATACCTCATCTGTGAAGGGATTGATGTTGTAGGGAAGGTTGCACTATTGGGTGGTGTGAATATCTCTTCCTTGGTGAAACCACCTGATGGTGTACGACTACAGGTGTGCTGAGGTCGATAGGCCCATCTTCTTCACAACCTCTTCTGAAATGAGGTCATGTTGGCTCCCACTATTGACAATGAACTGCATTGGAGAACCCTTCACCCACATTTGTGAGTGGAAGAGGTGCTCCCCCTCCTCTGGATGTTCAGGATCATCCTTCTAGATCTTGGTGGTGGAAATGGTGGCATTGAGCTCCGTGTCAATATTCTGCTTCCCTTTGTCATTCCCCTTGTCGGGTTCTAACTCAGAGTCAAAACATTTATCTAATTCAGAATCCTTCAGCTTGGACACCAGTGACTACTTAGCTCGACACTCACTTGTGTTTGAGAGGGGGTCTTATGGAACTCACATCATTTTCGCGTTTCCTTCTTTATCTTCGTGGTGTTGTTCTTTGATTGCGGCTTCATCCAGTTGTCTTGGGTCACCTCGTCTTGGATTTGTCCTTTGTTCTACAGTTTGGGGGCACCTTTCCCTTACTTCGGATTCATAAATCCAAAGTCTCGCTTTTTCTATTTAAATTTATGCTCAATCTTGACAATGTAGCGATAGGCAACATCGAGCAAAGAGATGTACAAGAACTCCATCTTGTCTTGGATGTGCTTATGTAGGGAGCTGCGGTACTTGAGTACCAAATGTCACTTAAAATCCTTGATACCCAACTTCGTGTGAAGGGTATGAAAAATATTTGTGAACTTTGGCATGTCTTGGTCCCTCCCATACCGTAGTGTGGTCCACTTTATTTATTTATCCTCATAACTCCCAATAGGGTAACACTGTTCCTTGATTTCATCCTGAAAATAATTCCAAGTGGGTGCAATTGAAAATAGTGAGGGTTCACTCTCGTCACTCTTCTCACAGTAGGTGTCCCACCATTCCTTGACATGGGGGGTAGCTTTAAGGAGTGCAAAAGTAATCTTTTCCCGGTTGGAAAAATCATGAATCGAAAAATATCCTTCTAACATATTTAACCATTTATCTACGGCATCCGCATGTCTATGACCTTTAAATATGGGGATGTCAAAATTAACATATACCTTAAAGGGAGTGGTGATTCCAGAGTGGTTGCTGGAAGAAGATGTGTCACCTATGGGCAGTCGCAGAAAGATCTGGGCAAAGTTGTCCATCATCACATTCCTATTTCACTCAAGGGCTTCTTCGAGTCATATTTTGAAAGGATCTCCTGCTCCCTCGTCTTTCTTTTCTTTCGCCAAGGTAGGTCATTGAGATTTGCGAGGCTGGTATTGAAAAGGTTCAACTAGTTCAAGCCCTAACACCTTATACCCTGACCTCGTTGGGGACATGCAAAGAACAAAAGAAAAAGATAAGACAACTCAGATGCCACTGATCCAAACTTAAACATGAACGCAGCAGAATATAGATATACACATAAATATAGAGATGCAACAGAAATAACACTTCATTTCATTAATATTAAAGAACTGAAATATGCTTACATACAAAATGGAAATTAACTAGCTCAGGCGATGGTAGCTTATCTCTGAGAAGAAATGTGGTGGCTACATGCCTCTAAACTGTGTTACAATGAGGTTCGAAGGCCTATTTATTATTTAGAAACAATGGAAAACCCTAAACATAAAAAAAAACTAACCCTAGGAGATGAAGCACCAAAACTATGGGCCCCGTTGGGGTAAATTGGTACATCAACTTCTCGAGGTCGTAACTTTGGCATAGGATCTTGATTTGACGCGCACAATGCCTCGTTAGAAATATCTATTCGAGGAATATAACTTTTGTCTGCATATGTTGGATAAAAATTCATGTTTTCCTGTTTTCCAAAAAAATTCATTTAGGGCCTCAAAACTACTCTCGAAGTTGACGACCCGAAAAATTGCCAAAAATAGTAAACTATGCTACAATTAAGGAAACTTAAAAACTGGAAGAAACAATGGTGGGGGTCCAAGTGGAATAGGTGGGTGGCCACCAATATCCATCCAGATCAACAAATGACCCCACATTTGAATTGTTTATATCCCTAAAAAAAAATGTCTCTTAGCCATGGTGTAGGAGGGACTCCAACTTATGGTCTCTAGGACAAAAATTAAATAGCATAAAGAAAAAACATATATTTTACAACTCATCCTTGATGCCTAGAACCAATAATTTGGATAAGAGATAGAGTGTAGTTTGATGACCCCTTAGTTAGGAGCAATGTACCAAATAGTAAACAAGACAACATGAATATAGATTTCACATGATGAAGAAATGAATTTAGGTCAGAATTAAGTGCATCCATAAGAGCCATGATTAGAACAACCTTAAATATTTATTAGACATATCATGGAAGAGGTCATCACCTTAGGACCTGAAAGGCCTTTTAATTACCTTTCTAATTACTTAGAAACAAAACCAAAACAATGTGCATTTAATTGCCAATCAAAGGTTTGTATAGAACTTGTGAGTTGTCATACATTGTATAGGAAGATCAAGCCTTTTACTTTCAATGGTTTGTTGTGTAGTTGTAGTATCAGTGATTACTTTGCAGATGGAGTATAGGTAGTTCACAAGCTTGGAAACGATTTACAAATTCAGAAGTAAAGTGACTAAAGCTGTCTATAGTAAAGTAAACACATTTTTTAGGAAAGTAAACATGTTTGTAGGAAATTAAACACACTTACAGGAAAGTGAACATGCTTGGAGGAAATCAAACATCACACTTGCGATATTGAAATAACACCGTTCTACCTAGTGGGTATGAGAAATTTAAATTGTAACCCCCATCATAAGTAGAAAAAACCACAAGCATAAAATGAAAAGACTAATCCTTCCCAAGATAATCTCTATTTCTACTCAAACTAACAAATGTAATCATTTGTAGAATTGAGACTTCTGTGATTCATCATTGTTATAAGAAGAATTTCGGGGATTATGCCGAAATTCTTCTTATATTCTTCTTATAAATGTAATCATGCATTAAAGACATTTATTTAACAACATAAATAAATAAAAACCTTTAAAAAATGCAGAAAAATCCAATTAGAAAAATATAACAATTATAAATTCCATAAATAAATTGATAAATAAAAAAATATAACCATTCTCAAATAATCAATTATGGAAATAAAATCGCACAACGAAATATTAATTATATAAGAAAAAAACCAAACAAACCAAAAAAACAACTTACATTTAAAGATCTTTAGACTGGTTAATATAAAAATAATTTTAATAAATTTCTTTACTTTAATTAATTTTTAGTCTTTTCATTATCAATAACAAATATCATATTTTTAATTTCTTGGCCGTAAATATCATTGAAAATTGATCGTTGAATATTAATTGTTGATGTATATCTTTGAAATTTGTGAACAAGGGATATCATTTACTCCTTCGAAAGTCTGTTACGAAACAGAGTCTTCACAGTCAGCAGCATCTTGCTGTGGAAGCAACAAATATTTAGCTTTAAGTAGTTACTGTGTGGCTGTATTTGTTTATAATTAGATAATTTACTTCCTTAAATCTAAAGATATACAACTAGAGGTATACAATTAGCATTTACTTCACAATGGCATCCAGTTATTTTATCCCCATTAACAATACCCCATTTTCCTACATAACTCCAGTTTGCCGACGCTGAATCTCTCAACAAATGTAGCCATTGCCGTTCCACAGTTGTCATCCCGCAGCGCGGACGAAGGAATTCATATCTGCCTTCGCAATCCACCAATTGCAAGCTCTCCCTTCTTCTGATCCTTTCACGTTTCGGACGACGAACGCTCCCTACTATCAGAAGCTCCCGGGATCGAAACCCGGCGCAAACTCAATGGATGGGGATTCTCAGAATTGGTGGAACAAGGGCTGGAACAGTGTCAGACGGGCTGGAGAATTGCCGGGATCCATTATGGATGATGCCGGAAGCTGCTTTAACGGGCCCAAATTGAAACACCTAGTTCGCAAGTTCAAGGAAGACGGCAGAACCATTTACAATTCGAGGCCCTCGAGATTCCGGTATGATCCTCCAAGTTACCAACTCAATTTCGACGACGGGAATCGGAAAGATGATGATTATCAGGGCCAGGGCCAGGGTTTGTCTTTCTCTGACATAAATCATGGTAAGTCTGCCGGTGCTCAAACCCTAGAAAGGCACTAAAAGTCATAAAACGCCAGGAAGTTATTTGACCCTGCAAGCCATAGGCCAATGAATTAAATTATTTTTAGGTTGGAACTCCTTCGCTTGGCACTGAGGGAGCCCTAAACTCGTTCGTTTTGTATCGATCAAGTAATTCCATGTGACAGCAATCATGATACTTTTCTATTTTGTTAATTTTTGTTGGGGAAGTGAATGGCCATAGCTTGAGGAACTCTGTATTTTTAAATTGTGGAAACGTATCTCCAAAATATGTCTGTTCAATTGTTGTGATCTGTTCTGTTTTTGTTTTTATTAATAAATATCTGGCGGAAGTTCTTGAGTTAAAAGAACATAATCCGTATGGTATTCAGACCCTGAGCTAAACTCCATTGATAGCAAGGATTAGTCTCGCTTGAAAGAAACGTCATAGGTCTCACTCTTCCGGCATCTGTTGAGCCGAAAGATATAGATTCCTTCTCAGCAGCTGCTCATAATAGCTCTGGAGCGCGAATGGTTATTTTTTTATTCTTCGGAACGAAATTTCCAGAACGAATATTTATGTTTTAGTTGCAATTTGAGGGTTTTTGTCCACAACATATGTTCACTAGAACTATTTTTTTACATAATTTCAATAGAGATGATAAGGATCTATAGTTGAATAATGAACGGTGTATCCCAGGAGCGTTGAAAATAATAATAATCAAAAATAATTTAATAATATTTTGATACTAAAAATAATATGTTAAAAAATAGTACATGGGCTTTCTTTTATCTTCTAGCTCCTTACTATGCCACATTTTGTCCTTAAAACTGGAATATATGTTTAAATTAAATTTCATATTTTTTTGGGAAAGTCCTTCTATGATTACAAGTCATGCAAATGTCATATTATATAACGGGAAAGGAAAGCTTATTTATGTTAGAAGATTAAGCAATGATGCTTGGTACTTCAAGGGCCTCCCATGATTACAAGTCATGCAAATGTTTTCTTACATAATGGGGAGGGAAAACTTATTTATGTTAGAATATTAAGCCATGATGCTTGGTACTTCAAGTTAAAAATATATTAAATTAAATATACATACTACATACAAGGGGAAGAGACGGTCAGATACAAATGGCTACGTGTTAAGTTTACGTCTAAAAATAAATAAATGAGATTCTCATATGACCAAGCTTGACCAAGTTGTAAGGATTTGAGTTCAATGTATTTAATTTAGATTAAATAATACATATGAGGGGAAGTGATTCTCATATCCCAACTCTAATTTACCTAAATCATTCTTTAATGGCAAGGGCTAACCAGCGTGCCATAGGGCATTAAATGCCCTAGTACATACAGTCTATATAACAAAATAACACACAGCCTCAGTGGCTACATAAATTAAAAATAAAGACAGTGTGTTATTTTGTTATATAGCCTGCATGTACCAGGGCATTTAATGCCCTATGGCAGGCTGGTTAGCCCTTGCCATTCTTTAATCACATGCTTTGAGTTCAATGTATTTAATTTAGACTAAATAATACATATGAGGGGAAGGTATTCTCATATCCCAACTGTAATTTAGCTAAATAATTCTTTAATCATATAAATATGTCACTGCGGTGTAAAGCACAACAGAGATCATATAATAATATATATATATTTTTAGCAAAGTTGTTTTTTGTTTTTGTTTTTGTTTTTGTTTTTTTTTTTGTTTTTTTTGTTTTGTTTTGTTTTTTGTTTTGTTTTTTGTTTTGTTTT
>APFE031485450.1:0-12427 GCA_000404065.3 Pinus taeda
AAGTGTGGGTAATTACTTGACATATATTCGTAATTAATTAACATGAATGCCGCTTAGTAAACGAATATCATGATTTATTTATTTATTATAAATTTAATGTTATTTTAGTAATTCATATTTGATTACACATTATTTTATAACTCATATTAATATTAAGGAGTTCTCTATAAAGTGTTGGTAATTACTTGACATATATTCGTAATTAATTAACATTATTTTATATTTGATTACACATTATTTTATAACTCATATTAATATTAGGAGTTCTCTATAAAGTGTGGGTAATTACTTGACATATATTCGTAATTAATTAACATGAATGCCGCTTAGTAAACGAATATCATGATTTATTTATTTATTATAAATTTAATGTTATTTTAGTAATTCATATTTGATTACACATTATTTTATAACTCATATTAATATTAGGAGTTCTCTATAAAGTGTGGGTAATTACTTGACATATATTCGTAATTAATTAACATGAATGCCGCTTAGTAAACGAATATCATGATTTATTTATTTATTATAAATTTAATGTTATTTTAGTAATTCATATTTGATTACACATTATTTTATAACTCATATTAATATTAGGAGTTCTTTATATTTTAGGATCTTATTAAGAATGATAATGAAGACGTGGTTGTAGTTAAAAGGCAAACATAAAGGAAAATTCTCATATGTAAAGTAATACAAAGTAATGAATCCATTCATGATTACATCACAAAATGCAAGTCTTATTAATTAGATGAGGTCAAGATCTTATTAATTAGATGAGGTCATTAAGTGAAGATGTTCAAAAAAGAAGGCTAATTGAAAAGATTTTAAGAAGTGTTCTTCCCAAGTTTTAGATGGTCACCACTAGTATTATGGTCTTCAAAGACTTAAATACAATGAAAATTGATGAATTAAGTGGATTCTTGTTAACTATTGAAGAAACTCAACCACCTGAGCAAGAAAAACATGTTTTTTTTACAAAACATAAAGGAAGAGGAAGAAGGAATAGGGGTCAATATCAAAATCAAAATCAAAATAGAAATCAGCAAAGTTCACAAGGAAATGCATCTCTTTCGATAGGCAAAGGAATGAATCCCAGTCAGTTCAGAGGAAGAGATAGAGATGGATCTCGCGAAAGAGGACAAGAAAGAGATGGAGGCATAAATAGAAGAAGAGGTGGAGGCATAAATGGAGGAAGAGGTGGAGGACCACAATGTTGTTATTGCCAAAAATTTGGCCATATTTGAGAGAAAAAATATGAGATATGGAGCATAAGGGTGCTAATACAATTGTTGAAGAAACTAGGAATGAGATGTTATTCAAGTTTGATGGCACATAGTGAAAAAACGAAGCGTGGTATATTGATTTGGAATGTTCAACTCATGTAACATCTCAAGAGGAGTTGATTACTAAAATTAATGACAATTACTTTGGTAAAGTCATATTTGGTGATGATAGTGTTTCTAAAGTGAAAGGGAAGCACATAGTTGCAATAAGAACATTGCATGGAAAGAAGTTAATTGAGGATACTCAACATTGAAGAAGAACCTACTTTATGTAGGAGAGATGATGGAGCAACACTACAAGTTACTGTTTAATAATAAAGAATGCTTAATCATGAATAAGTTGAATCAAAATGCAGTTGTAGCAAGAGGTGAAATGACTGAAGACAAAATTTTCAAACTCTCTTTTGATTCACGTAATTCACAAAGTTTGAAAGCAACAAAAGAAGCAAATAGTAAGCTTTGGCACTCAAGGATGGGACATCTGAATTTTCAGAGTTTAGTGCTATTGAGAAAGCAAAACATTGTAAATGGTCTTCCTTGTATAAAATTGGATGATGTTGTATGTGAAGGTTGTATTTTTGGGAAACAACAGAGGGAAAGTTCCTCAAATATAACAGGGAAAACTAGAGAACGCCTAACATTGGTGCATTCAAATTTGAGTGGTCCAATGGAGACTATCTTTTGGAAAGACACATGATTTTCTCATTTTCATTAATGATTATTCTAGGAAAACATGGGTGTATTTTTTGCAAGAGAAGTTTGAAGTAGTCTCTCACTTTCTTGAGATTAAGGCTTTAATTGAAAAATAAAGTGGTTTGAAAATTCTCACCCTCAAAACATATAATGGGGGAGAATACAAGTCAAATGAGCTTTGAATTATTGTAGGAAGAATGGAATAAAACGAGTTTACCAATTCATACTCTCCTCAACAAAATGGAGTCACGGAAGGAAAAACATGACCATGACCATAGTTGAAATGGCTAGGAGCATGTTAAAATCTAAGTCTCCTGGAAATGAGTTTTGGGTTGAAGTAGTACACAACAATATATACTCTTAACTGATGTCCTACAAAGGTAGTTTTGAATTTGACTCTAGAAGAGGCATGGTCAAGATACAAACCAAGTGTTACACATATGACAATTTTTTGTTGTACTACATATGCACATGTTCCTAAGGCAAAGAGGAAGAAATTGAATGATAAGAGTGTGAAGTGTATTTTTATTGGATATAGTATTGAAATAAGAAGTTACAACTTGTTTGATCCTCAAGCAAAGAAGGTGATAATAAGAAGAGATGTTGTGTCTGATAAGAAGGGAATCTATCAACCGAAACAAGTACAATTTGAATTGAGGAAAGATGCAGTGAATATTGGTGATGAATCAAATTCCAAGTTAGTAAAAATAGATGAAGTTAAGAAGAAGCTTAAGTGGCTTGAAAGGGGTCAATCAGAAAGTAGTATGTTGGATAGAAATTTTGAAAGAAGGCTTACTAGATCTCAGAGTTCTCTAGTGAATTATGCACTTATGGGACATGTAATGAAAATGGATGAACCATAGAATTATGTAGAAGCATTAAGAAAGAAATAATGGAATGAAGTTATGGAAGCAAAATTGAATGCCTTGGTGAAAAATGATGCGCGGTATTTGGTCAAATTACCAAAAGGAAAAGATATAAGCAGAGATGTTGTGTTTGATGAGAAGGGAATTTATCAACCAGAACAAGTACAATTTGAATTTAGGAAAGATGCAATAAATATTGGTGATGAATCAAATTCCAAGTTAGTAAAAATAGATGGAGTTAAGAAGAAGCCTAAGTGGCTTGAAAGGGGACATTCAGAAAATAGTATGTTGGATAGAAAGTTTGAAAGAGGGGTTACTAGATCTCAAAGTTCTCTAGTGAATTATGCACTTATGGGACACGTAATGAAAATGGATGAACCATAGAATTATGTAGAAACATTAAGAAAGAAATAATGGAATGCAGTCATGGTAGCAGCATTGAATGCATTGGTGAAAAATGATACGTGGGATTTGTTCAAATTACCTAAAGGAAAAGATGTAATTAGCCATGCACAAAAAGGAGGAATTGATTATACTGAGACATTCGCCCCAGTGGCAAAGTTGGATACAATTAGGATTGTTCTTGCATTAGTTGATCGGTACAAATGGCCTATTTTTCATATGGATGTTAAACTGACATTTTTGAATGGTTATGTAGATGAAGAAATTTATGTAGAGCACCTTGAGGGTTTTGAAGTGCCAAGAAAAGAAGATTATGTTTATAAGTTGAAGAAGGCCTTATATGGTCTTAAGCAAGCGCCAAGGGCATGGTATTCAATAATTTATAAGTATTTTCAGGATCACGACTTCGTTAAAAGTTTATCAGAGCCCAAACTCTATATATTTCAATTAGGACAAGACATTTTGATCGTTCTCTTATATTTTGATGATTTGATCTACACACTGGGGAACAATGATGAACTATTTCAAATATTTAAGTCACATGTGATTGTGAGTTTGAGATGACAAATCTTGGTTAGTTGCATTATTTCTTGGCAATTGAAGTTTGGCAAAAGGAAGATGGTATTTTCATGTAACAAGCCAAGTGTATTTGGGACATTATGAAGAAGTTCAGGATGTTGAGTTGCAAGTTAGTGACAACTCCTTTGGAATTTGGGTTGAAATTATATGGACATGATGACTCCAATTCAATTGATGTTACTTTGTATCATCAATTGGTTGGAAGTTTGATCTACTTAGCTACAACTCAATCGGATATTTCATTTGCAGTTAGTATGGTATCAATATTTATGGCAAAACTCAAGGAATTGCATGAGAAAGTAGTAGAGGATTTTAACATATTTGTCTGGAATAGTTGGTTATGGTTTGATATATAGGTCTACAAAAGATTTCAAGTTGTTTGGTTATACAAATTCAGATTGGACTGGATGCATGGATGATAGGAAATCAACTTCAAGGTATTCATTCAACATGGGTTCAACAACAGTTGCTTGGAGTACTAACAAGCAACCTATAGTTTCTCTCTCCATAGCAAAAGCATAGTATAAAGTTGCAACAACAACAACATGTGAAGCAATTTGGTTGAAAAGAATTCTAGAGGATCTACATGAGCAATGAGAGCAACCCACTCAGTTGATATGTGATAATCAAAGTGTTATTCAAATGACCAAGAATCTATTTTTTCATAAGAAGACCAAGAATATTGAGATTCAATATCATTTTGTTCGAGATTTGGTTTAGCATGCAGTGGTCAAGATCAAGTATTGTTGAACAGATGAACATGTTGCTGATATGTTCACCAAACACTATCTAAGAAAAAGTTCTGCAAATTCAAAGATGATCTTGGAATATTTCCAAATGATCATTATGGAGGGGGAAATATTGGAATAATGATCCATTTGAAATTATTATTGTTGTTATTTTTAGTAAGAGATTTATGAGTGATTAATGGGAGATTTGTGGAGATATTTATGAATAATTGATGAGAGATTTGTGGAGTGATTTTTGAGATATTATAGGAAATGAATGAGGAATTATAGGAGATGGCAGCCCTCTCCTCATGTAAATATATATTTTATTGATAATGAAAGTTAATGGCCATGTGTGAATTATTGTCAAAATATTTTGCTCTGTTATTTGTTTTTCGTTGGTGTGCTTTTTCAAAAATGTGCACCTTAAGAGATTTGATTATTTTTTTCCCTCGATAGATTCAAGCTTACGATTCAATATTTTAAAATACCCTTGGGCCCTCAAATTGTGAAGACTACATGGCTTAAACATACAATTAACTATAATAAAAAAAAAAACTCTCTCTCTCACACAAACACAAATATATATATATACACACACACACACATATATATTATTTAAGGTCTATATTCAAATATTTTATTTATGATCAATTGCCTTTTTCTACTCTCTCTCTCTTTATATTTAAATATATTATTTAATATAAATATTAAAATATTTTATTTAAGTTATATATTGAAATGTTTGAATTACTCTCTCTCTCTTTATATTTAATATAAATATTAAAATATTTTATTTAAGTTATACATTAAAATGTTTTAAAAGGAAAATAATTATAGATCTTCATATCTTTGATTTATTATTTTGTCACTTTGTATCTTTTTATAATGTGTGTGTGTGTATATATATACACACACTAAATGGAACATATAGCATTTACATTAAAACAACTAGATACATGTTCAAAGCCATTTACATGTTGCAAAGATAAAGGCTTGCAAATTTGAAATTCAACACGGAGGCTCAATCTAAACCCTCAAGCAAGTTCCCCGTGACACAAAAAATTTAGTCCCTTTCCAAGCAAAAAATTTCCAAAACCCTCCAATATCAAGACATTTACATTCCAATTTTTCACTCATTTTATTTTTATCTAGTTTGACTTCTTGTTTTTCTTGGTGATTTTTTTTCCTTTCTTCCCAACTCGAGTCCACCCCACATTTTCTGCAAATTACGATAAATCATTCTTTGGCAAGTGCACGATAATATTCTTGAGATCTTCCTCATCTGCCTCACTACCCAAGAAGTTGACTTTTCAACATTGTTCCTTGTGATTTCCTTAGGAGAACCATTTTCCACGTGGGATAATTGCTTTTCCACTAACATTGTGTTCGGGGAACCCTTAACTCGCGACTGCAGGATCCAAATTGTCATGTGATTTTCCTACATAGATTTTGTTGCCATGGATGCGATTTCTTATTTGCTTCCTTCTTGTCTTCTAGTTCTCTCTTGTCCGAAAGCTCTTTAGCTTTGTATCCGTATAATGATCAACTTACCTCCTTCCCACCATTTGGGCCTTCGAGATTTTTTTTGGTCTTTTCTACTCTCGGAACGTTTGCAGCAATTTTTAATTACATGCATTGTTTCATAGCATGCTCTACATTGAAATGAAATATTCTAATGATTGAGCTTTTGGACCCAAACATAGTTTGGAGTCGTCAAATTAATCTCTAAGGGAAAACTCTTAATGAAGTCCATCTCCACACAAACACAAACATAAGTAGTCTTGTAAAAATTTATGTTTCAAAACAACAATAAATCTTTCCCAACACATTCCCAATGGAGGAAAGCGATGTAAGATTCCAAAAATCTAAGGGAAGGTTCATAAGCCTTACCCAAACTAATGTTGTGGAGATTGATACTATCACTAGATCAAAAGTGCGAGTCCAGGGTTGTATGAAGAGACCAATGTGAAAATTCCTAGATCTAACAATCTCATGAATCCTACTCCAACCCACTAAATCTACTTCACCTAGATCGTAAATTACATTATAAACTTATTTCAGATTTCTTCTTGAAACATTGAAGTAAATTACTGAAGTAGCCTACACCAAATTAAATATGATTTTGAAACAAAGAAACTGAGCAAGGAAATACAAACACATAGGACACCGTTATTTTTGTACAAATGCCCTCGGAAAAACCCAACTTGGGAAAACCAGTGCAAGAGTGAGGCTTTTATCTTATTATGCAGTTGTGAAATCTGAGTACATCTATGGATGCCCAACAGGCAATCCAAATAGCAAGGAAATCTAGCAAAAATATTCCCTAAGCAACCCTCGCGCTCGTGTTCCCTGTACTCGCATTCCTACACTTGCGCATTCCTACACTCACGCGTTCCTACACTCACATTCCTACACTCGCGCGTTCCTACACTTGGGAGTTCCCGCACTTGCACGTTCCTACACTCGCACGTTCCTGCACTTGTGAGTTCCTGCACTTGCACGTTCCTGCACTCGCATGTTCGTGCACTTGCGAGTTCCTGCACTTGCACGTTCCTGCACTTGTGAGTTCATGCACTCGCACGTTCCTGCACTCACGAGTTCCTACACAAGGAATAACTCAGCTACTTGTTATTGCCTCTCTGAATTTGGTAATGCACTCGCGCGTTGCAAGTTCTTGCACTTGCACATTCCTACACTCGTGTTCTTGCCTTGCGCATTCTTGCACTCACGTATTCCTGCACTTGCGAGTTCCTGCACTTGTGCGTTCCTGCACTTGCGAGTTCCTGCACTCACACGTTCCTGCACTCACGAGTTCTTGCACTGGGAATAACTCAACCTCTTGCTACTGCCTCTCCGAATCTGGAAATCTTCCTCCAGATCATTGTCCCTGCCCCTCTACTGCAAAAGAGCTCTTCGATCAGAATTTCCTCCTGAGAACTTCTCGCTTCAAAAATTCGATCACTTGATATCCCAGTGTGCTTTTCAAATGACCCTCAAGCCCCTTCTTATATCTTCCTGTTGGACGACCAACGACCTAGATTAACTCCTAATCAAAGGCTCATCATTTTGACTTGATCTTCGTCTTTATCCAGAAGATTCACCCACAATTAGATTAATACCCATTAATATTTTAATTTTTCTAAGTTTAAACTTAGGAACTCCATTAAAAATATTAATTATTTTAATATAATCGTCTATGGGTGAAATTTCCCAAAACGGTTTATGGGTTCTTTGGAATGATGTGTCCAAGCCTCCCTGCAAAATTTGAGGCTTAGAGCACATTCGATCCTACCCCAAATCAACACTGCCTCTTGGCGAAGAATGTGCTTTAGCAACATACTGCTATTGCATACTGCTCAACTCTGTAGCATCATCCTCTGCGTTGCTGCTGGTTGACAAGTTGTCCACCAACTACTGCGTTGTTGTTGCTACTGTACTGCTGCCTTTGACACAACCACTGCCAATGCTACATATGTACTACAACTCCCTCTCAAATGTTGCACCTGTTGTGCTTCTAGCACTACCACTACTAACATTGCCTTTGTACTGCAACTCAAACGCTGAGAGAAGCAACTGAAAACACACAAAAACTAGATAAGTATCCTGTGGATACACCTCGGTGCTGAAAGTCTGACTGACTATCTTTTGAAGCCACTGTGTTACTGAAGCTATGCACTATGCATCTCTGCTCTACGCTGCTCAAGTTTTGGCACTGCTAACTACTGCATCTGTCGCTCCAACACTCCATGGAACCAACTGAAAACTCCTCCATCCCTCTACTACTGATCATGGGCTCCTGTAGCAAGGTGATGATCCAAGAGGTGGGCTCCTCAAGGATCCTACCCATCTGTAGCTTTATTGAACTATAGTTCTATATCAGCCCACCACCCTCCTGGAGATATCTTAGCTGTCATGGCGAACTCCTCCTCATGTTCGATCTTTGTGGCTGCAACCATAGGATCGTGCTTCTCATCCTTGTCCTTTTTCTTCAATGGACACTGGGATGCATAGTGGCCCATCTCGCCACATCTAAAACACTTCATCTTGGAGACGTCCTTCTTTCGTCTATGTTGCCCCTGTTGCCCCATCAATGCAAGGGTTACATTATCCTCATCCTCTACTTTGGACTTCGACCCACTGTTGTTGTTGCTTCCGTCAAGTTTGACCTTGACTAGATCTCTCCTCAACTCTTCTCGTTTTAGAGTTGCCCACATCTCCTCCCAATTAAGGAATGCTACTCTGCCCAGTATACTCTGGACAAAGACTTGCCACTCATCCGAGACAGAATTTAGGGTCAGTCTCACTAACTCTAAATCCTGAGGTGTATGCCCCACAACCGACAACTCATCACGAGTCTCCTTTAGCGTCGTGAGAAATGGATCCATACGTTCTCCCTTCTACCTCTGTGCAGATCTCAACTTCTGTTCCAAGTACATCTTTCGCTGCTTAGAAGATCCCTAATACAATGTGACCAAAGCATCCCACATCTCCTTAGCAATTGCTCTGCTAGTAGCGTGGCACACCACATGATCCTTGATTCCATCAAAGATCATCCTCTTGGCCTTTGCCATTTCAGCGTCGTACTTCTTCAGTGGATCTGCATCTGTAAGGACAGCTACCACACTATCAACATACATCTTGAGGGCATGCTCATCTAGAAGAAAGGACATTTTAGCCTTCCAGATGATGTAGTTGGAAGCTTCGTCCAACCTGTCCTGATCCCTCAAGCCACTGGTTGCCATATCCTTCGAAAATTGTCGAACAACTCCCTTTTTCTCCTTTACTACATAGTTTATAGGCTGGCTTACACACTCCCTAATGGAGTTGGTAATTCTGATGCTCAGCAAATGAGAAATATTGATTTCCTCGACAAGAAATCATTGAGGAAGTATTCCCTCACTATGCAATATGCTTCCTTCTTCCGACGACTTCTCTGCCCAGCACTCAACTTGCAGAAAACTGCGTCCCTCTAACTTTGCAGTGATGCTCTGTGTGGTTCCCTTTGCATTGGCAAATTCTCGATCTGGCAGTCTTACCTCTCTATCAGCACACTTAGAGAGACACCCACGAAAATATAACCCTCCTGGCTAGAACGACATAATCCCTCAAGGGATTCAAACTGTTGCTTGTTGTAGCAAGTTGGCCCTTGCTTCAGTGCTAGATCCGCGCTTCCTATTTCACATCAACAACTCTAATACCATGTGAAAATTCCAAGATCTAACAATCTCAGGAATCCTATTGCAACCAACTAAATCTACTTCACCTAGATCGTAAATTACATTACAAACGTATTTCAAATTTCTTCTTGAAACATTGAAGTAAATTACTGAAGCAACCTATACCAAATTAAATATGATTCTGAAACATAGAAAATGAGCAAGGAAATACAAACACATAGGACACCATTATTTTTGGACAAATGTCCCCAGAAAAAACCCAACTTGGGAAAACCGGTGCAGCAGTAAGGGTTTTATTTTATTATGCAGCAGTGAAATCTAAGTACATCTATGGATGCCCAACTGGCAATCCAAACAGCAAGAAAATCTGGCAAAGATATTCCCTAAGCAACCCCGACACTTGTGTTGCTTGCACTCACGTTCTTGCACTTGTGTGTTCCAGCACTCGTGCGTTCCAGCACTTATGTCCTACATTTGCGAGTTCATGCACTCGCACGTTCCTACACTCGCGAGCTCCTGCACTAGTGTGTTCTTGCACTCACGTGTTCCTGCACTCGCATGTACATGAACTAGCGCGTTCCTGCACTCACGAGTTCTTGCATTGGGAATACTCAGCCTCTTGCTACTGCCTCCCCGGATTTGGAAATCTTCCTCCAGGTCACTATCCCTGCCCCTCTACTGCAAAAAATCTCTTCCATCAAAATTTCCTCTTGAGAACTTCACTTCATAAATTCGATCTCTTGATCTCCCAATGTGTTTTCCAAATGACCCTCAAGCCCCTTCTTATATCTTCATGTTGGACAACCACCGCTCTAAATTAACTCCTAATCAAAGGCTCAGACCATTTTGACTTGATCTTCGTCTTTATCTAGAAGATTCACCCACAATTAGATTAATATTCATTAATATTTTAATTTTCCTAAGTTTAGACTTAAGAACTCCATTAAAAATATTAATTATTTTAAGATAATCGTCTCTGGGTGGAATTTCCCAAAACAGTTTCTCAGTTCTTTGGAAATGCATGTGCCCAAGCCTCCCTGCAAAATTTGAGACTTAGAGTACATCTGATGCTACCCCAAATCAACAACCAACACTACCCCAAAACCATGACCCAACTTCACATGTGGCCTTATTGTGCTCTATATAATCAAAAACCCACATCAAAAAATCCAATCTATCCGTCAAAAGCGGCTTCCATACATAAGAAATCTATTTGTCCAGATCAGCCAACCACAACCAATACCATTAAACTTGCAAACCAAAGCCATTCTCCAAAAAATATTTTTCACAACAAAAAGCTTTGTGATCCACAGAAACATTGAGGGAAGGAATTTCTTGAACCACTAGAAGACCACAACCAAATTTTAATATAGAGTTGTACACCGAAATGAAATATTCTCATAGCATGCTCTACATTGAAATGAAATATTCTCATGGTTGAACTTTTGGACCTAAACATAGTTTGGGGTCGTCAAATTAATCTCCACGGGAAAACTCCAAAAATCCAAGGGAAGGTTCATAAGCCTTACCCAAACTAAGGTTGTGGAGATTGATATTAATACTAAATCAAAAGTGGGAGTCCGGAGTTGTATGAAGAGACCAACACTACCCCAAAACCACAACCCAACTTCACATATGGCTTCTTGTCCTCTATATTATCAAAAGCCCACATGAAAAAATCCTCCAACCATAGGGTAAATGTTTAATTCATCTGTCAAAAGGGGCTTCCATGTCTCAAAGGTTTATTTGTGCAGATCGGCCAGCCATAACCAATACCATTAAACTTGCAAACCAAGCCATTCTCCAAAAAATATTTTTCACAACAAAAAGCTTCATGATCCACAGAAACATTGAGGGAAGGAATTTCTTGAACCATCGGAAGACTAGAACCAAATTTTAATATAGATTTGTACGAAACTGAAAAAGAGCTAGCTTGACCAGCAGCCATACCTGCAAAAGAAAACTGACTTTTTCACCAAATCACAAGGATTCACCTTTGAAGGATCTACAGAAAATACACACGAACAAAACAAAAATTGGACAGCTAGGGAAAAACCCTGGCTGCCGCAAGGGTTTCCAACGTTCCTTCCATTCTCATCCTCACTCAAGAAGTACTATTGATTCCTAGCACAACATAAGATTATATTCTTTAATATAGATATTTAAATATTTTATTTTATTTATTGTTGAGAGTTATATATTATATAAATATATATATATATAATATATATAAATATATATATATAATATAAATATATATAATATATATATATATATATAAAAGATTTCTTCACAAATAGGTTGTAATATCAATCAAAAGAAGTTATTAAGACTGAAATTAATGATGATTATAACATTTAATTAAAACTAACCTATATGGTATTGAATTTTTATTTAGTAAATATTTTATATTTATTTTAAAAAGAATATATGGTAATTCCAAATTGAGAACCAGAAAAGTTGCCAATCTCCCTCATGCTAAGCTTTCAAAATCACCTCTATTCACAATAATAATTAACATGTGGCTACCTCATACTAAGCTTTCAAAATCACCTCCATGCACAATAATAATTAACATGTCCCATTAATAATTACGCAGTAGTCTATAACGCGACTTTTTGAAAGTTTTTCCGGCGGATTTTTCCGGTCAAAATCCAGCAGCAATTCATTGGAATCCCAAGTTTGATAGCTAG
>APFE031485450.1:13661-30740 GCA_000404065.3 Pinus taeda
GTTTCTGCACAATCAATGGCTCCCAGGGGTTTTCCAGGGAGCTGAATCCAAATATGCAGTTAAAAAACCATTTTAACTACTAAAAATCAAGATTTAACCTCATTTCTTCCGCCGGATTCCGTCGCCGGAATCTCCAAAAAGTCGCATTATAGACAACTCCAATAATTATTGTCAAAGATAAGATTTTAAAACCGATATATCACATACCGCCATTGCAATTTCATGCTTATTCACTTGTGTTTCAATATCAAAGGCCCTCACTAAGGGCATAACAACTTCAAATCAAAATCTTGTAAAATATTACCTCAAACAAATAGCAAATAAAAATAAAATAAAGAAAAAATAAAATAAAATAAAATAAAAAAATCATCGACATTTAACATCGATAATTACTGTGATGCGTTGGAACTTGGAAAAAAAACACTTGCTCGCTAAGAACATTGCTCAGTACTAGCATATTAAGGTATAGGAATCAAGTAGAATAAAACATAAACAGTTTAGTTCACTCACAAACACACAGTCTAAGCCTAAAAATCTATATTCCAGACTATCACTATTGACTATTGGCTGCAGGTAGAATCCAAGCAATAAAATGCAGTTGCAAATTCTACTTATATCACCCCACACACGAAGTTTTTAGAGTTTTTCCTGCAATTTCGAGAAAAAAATGACATTGGCAAAAATCATATTGTATAATTCGGAAGCTAATTTGAAAACCAGGTATTTCCTCTCAGCTATCCATTGCATTTATAGTCAACTCCAAAACGAAGTGCACAATTCTATCTACCAAATATGTAGATAAAGGTAAATAGGAAAGCATCCAAAGGATCGAATAAAATGGTATAATACAGGTAACTAACAAGATGGCATGTCAATGAACAAAATATTTCAGTGTCCTTGGATATTAATAACGACTAACAGTTTAAGGAAAAAATACTTCATTACTACAACTCAATTATAGTTCAACACCAATGTTGTGCATTCGAGTCTCACAAATAATGAACAAAATAACTCCTACAAAGTATCCATTGAATTTATAGTCCATTCTAAATGGAAGTGCACCATTCTATCTACGAAAGTAGAAAAAGGTAAATAGGAAAGTACCTGTTACCCCGCATGTCAGTAGGATATATAAAAGCTTCTGCAGCATTTTATCACCACCATTATAAGTCTAAGGTCACACATTAAAAGCAATGTAAAAAGCATGTGAGGCCCTATAATTAGGTATCTATGTCTTTGTCATTGAGTCTGTGTTTTATTGTCTTGGTCGAACCATGGTTGGACATTTTAAGTTCCACTTAGTGTCACCCTCATCCTTAATGGGATTGGATAGTTTTAGGTGAACGTTCTGTTCAAGTTTCTAAGTTTACTTAGTTAGTAACCCTCCATGCACTTTCTTTGATTTATTCCTACCTACTTGTTAATTTCCTAGACAAGTTATTTACAAAAGTAAATACTAAAAATAAACACTAGTGCATGTCAACATATTACAGATCAGCAACTAAAAGAAACAAGAGAAAACACACCATATGACACCATTATTTTTGGACTAATGTCCCCGGAAAAACCCATTGTGCTAAAACCAGTGCAGTTATCTGAGGGTTTTCTTATTAAGCAATATCATATAGTACAATCTGGATGCTGAAACTGGCCTACCCAACAGAGAATTTCCTTGGCAGTAATACCTCTCAGTTTCTGACAAATCTACAGGCTGAAACCTCAGATAATCCTTCCGACAGTTGCTCTGCACCAAACTACCCCAGAAACCCCAGCGTCTGCCCAATCTGGATTGCGTCAACCTCTCCTAGCCTAGTGTTGGCCTTGCATCAACCTATCTTCCTGTGTCAGCCCCAAGAGGCCCTGCGTCAGTTACATTGGCCTCTCTGGTGCTCTGCGCAGCACTTAGCTGCCTCTGCGTGGCCCTGCATGAGCATTGGCTGCTCCTGCGTCTCTCTCTCCAGCTGTTTTGCTGCTCTCCTGGCACTATTTCTACCTCTCTGTCTCTCTATACTCAATGCTTCTCAGCTACTCCCCAATCACTGATTCTATCTCTCTTAGCAAACCCCACTCTAGATTGATCACTCTGGTGTATTCTCCAAGTGACCCTCAAGCCTCCACTTATACTTTTCTTGTTGACATATCAACGGCCGAAATTAAGTCCCTAATCAATGGCTAAGATTAAATCTGGCTTGATCCATGTCTTTTGCACCATTCTAACACAGTTTCATATTAATACACATTAATATAACTTAGGGACTCCATTAAAAATATTAATTATTTTAATATCTCCTGATCTGTTTAGAATCTGCCCAAACCCTTTCTGGGTATTGTAGATCTCATGTGCGTCAAACTCTCCACCAAATTCCGTGGCTAGAACACATCCGATGCTACCCCAAATCAACATGTTCATGTGGACCCATAGTTTTATGGGACACTGCACTTGTAGGGTTGATAATTGGTGTATTGGCCAGTCCAACTCACGTCAATGTGCACCTATGTCATTCCACATGATCAATATTTATCAAGTCTATAGGTGACTTTGGCATTGGTGTAGTACTTTTCATGACAACTCTCAAGGCATAGCAGTCTCTCTTGACAACATTTCACATATCCCCAAACAATTCACAATCCCCAATATGAAGGGGTCCAGGTGGTCAAAAAAAACAACTTGATCCCAAATGTGCGATTTGAAGAGAGGAATCCATACCATGTCAAATTTTTTCAATCAGAGATGATAGTGGCTAGTTATAAGTTACAACTTGGTCAAACTTGGTCAACAAATCAAAATTGGTTTCCAAGTGACAGAGCTGGGGCAACATTACATTGCTTGTGACATGCATTACATTAAATGTGGTCTACTCAATGAGAGGAACAAAACTCATGTCTCAGAGTTTGCAAATCATCAAGGACGTTAGATATCATCCTCCTTGGCTTGATGACATGGAAGAACAAGTTTCCAAGAGGCATAACAGAGGGGCAACACAAGTTTCCAAGAGGCATAACAGGGGGCAAATCTTGAGGGAATTTGACATTTAATACGTCAAAATTGGTCTACAAAATCCATGTTTCAGTGTTTCTAAATTCTTAAGAGCATTAGAGCTCCAACATAGGGCATGATGACATGGTAGTCAGGTGATGATTTGGCAATACTAGGCAAGATATGGAGACTCTAAGAGATGCCTTATTTAGATCTAGGTCAGTTTCAACATACCTAAGTGCCAAAATTGTCATAGTTAAAGGCATTGGAGATCTAGCTTCCATGTGGTCAAGTTGAATTACTAAAGGGAAAAGTCAAGTTAAAAATAGTTGTTGGCGAAATCAATTAGCTGTCAGAGGGTCTAACTAGCCATTCCAGAACTGATGGACCAATTATTTGTAAAAATTTCACAACCGGAATCGTATTGTAGCAACTCGAAATTATTCTCTTAATTGTTAATTTAATTTAACAATTTATTTAATGTTTGCTACAACAAATACTGAATAAATCACAATACAACCTATACAAATAAAATTGTGGAAGAATAAACGCTGGAAGAAATGCTAGCACACACACATAAAATAACACAGTTATTTTTTGACAAAAGTCCCCAGCAAAACCCAACTTGGGAAAATCGGTTTAGCAACTAAGGGTTTTAATATTATGCAGTAGTGAAATAATTTCAATACAACTAGATGTCAAAACAAGAAATCCTACATAGAATACTGGCAAAACTCTGGTGAGGAATTTTCCTCACCCCACAGGGAATCTCCGGGCACAACTAGCCTTGAGAATTTCAGCCCTCTGACTCTCTACGTCAACCTCTGCTTAACTGGTTGGACATCTTGCCTCGCACTAGACTCTGATGAAGTTGTTCTATCTTCTGCTAACCAAAAAGACGCTTCTCCAGCACTCTGGGACTCATTCCCGGCCTCTCGAACCGGAAACGTCAATCTCTCCAGCAAATCAACTTTGCCTCTAGAAGCTACTGCGTTGCCCCAGTGTTTGCCTCTCTGTGTCTCTCTTGCTTCTCTGCAAATGCACTCACCGCATCTGGAAACCTTCCTTCGGCTTCACTGTCTCTGCCCCTCTCTCATTGCTTCGATCTCACTAGCTCTCTCTCCGGCAACTGACTACTGCTACTCTGGAAATCGATTTGCTCATGAAATCGAATTGCTCAAGTGTCTTCTCCATCACCACATCGACCTCCTCTTATAATCCTCTGTTGGAGCACCAACGACCAACATTAAAACTTAATCAATGGCTAGGATCACCTCTGGATCGATCCATGTGAGTTTCTAGATGATTCTCGCCTTGACTTAATTAATACTAATTAATTAACCATATTACTTAAGTTTAGACTTAAGAAATATTTTTAAAACAGGCTAAAAATCTAGGCAAAATTTCCAGAAATGATTTGTGGACTTTGGAGATTTCATGTATTCTAGTCTCTCTGCAAAATTTCAAGGCTAGAACACCTCCGATACTACAAAAACTAACACTTGTTGAAGTTTCTAATTTTACTTAGTTTAGAAACCCTTCGTGCACTTTATCTAATTTATTCCTACCTACTTGTTATTTTTCCTTAACAAGTTATTTACAAAGTAAATATTGAAAATAAACACCAGTGCATGCTCAACATATTACAGATCAGCAACTAAAATAAACAAAAATAAACACACCACATGACACCATTATTTTTGGACCAATGTCCCCGGAAAAGCCCAATGCGGGAAAACCAGTGCAGCTATTTGAGGGTTTTTTTATTAAGCAATATCAAAGTACAGTCTGGGTGCCGAAATTGGCCTACCCAACAGAAAATTTCCTTAGCAACTATACCTCACAGTTTGAGAGAAATCCTCTGGCTGAAACCCCGGAAAATCCTTCCGGCGACTCCTCAACACAAAACTGCTCTGCAACTTAGCGTTTGCCCAATCTGGACTGCGTCAGCTCCTCTCTGTCTCACAATGGCCCTGCATCAACCTTTCTTGGCCTACGTCAGCCCCAAGAGGCCCTGCATCAGCTTTGGGAGCCTCTGCATCAGCTACGTTGGCCCCTTTGGTGCTCTGCGCAGGACTTGGCTGCCTCTGCGTGGCCCTGCGTGAGCCCTTGCTGGCCCTGCATGAGCCCTTGCTGGCTCTGCATCGCTCTCTTTGGCTGTTGCACTGCTCTTCCCAACGCAATCTCTGCCTTCTCTGTTTATTTGTACTCAATGCCCCTCAGCTGCTCTCCCAATCACTGATTCTATCTCTTTTAGCAAACCCCGCTCTAGAGAATAGAATGACTAGTCATCTGGTGTGATCTCCAACTGACCCTCAAGCCTCCTCTTATACTTTTTCTGTTGATGATTCAACGACCAAAATTAAGTCCCTAATCAGCAACTAAGATTAGATCTGGCTTGATCCATGTCTTTTGGACCACTCTAACACAGATTCATATTAATACTTATTAATATTTTATTTTCCCTAAGTTTAAACTTAGGGACTCCATTAAAAATATTAATTATTTTAATATCTCCTGATCTGTTTAGAATTTGCCCAAACCCTTTCTGGGTACTGGATCTCATGTGCCCCAACCTTTCCACCAAATTTTGTGGCTAGAGCACATCCTATGCTACCCCAAATCAACAACACTCCCTCTTAGCGAGGAATGCGTTCTAGTGCTCTACTACACACCCTCTAGCAACACCATGTCTCTGCATCATCTCCTGTCACGCTGCTAACGTTTGGTTACTGTTGCCCACCAACCACTTGTGCAACTTTGATATGTGTTGCATTTGTGTTGTTGTTGACCTTGTTGAACTGCTGCGAACACTACATTTGCACTGCAACTCCCTCTTCATCTATTGTTGCTGCAATTGAAACATTTGCAACTAAAAAGCATCCTAAATATTGAATCAACTGTGTTCAGTACGATGCATCTGTCTCCCGAGTCTTGACTGCTACTAGTTACTGCTCTGTCTACTGAACACTTCGCGTTCTCGCTGACTCCACAATGTGCCAACTGCACTGCTGCCAACTCTACATTGTGCTCCCCAACATCCGACTATTGTTAGTTTGCAACTGTCACTCGTCCTCTCACTGCATCTACTGTCACTGATCCATCCTGTTACTGAATACTGTGGGCCCCTATAGCAAGGTATTGATCCATGAGGTGGACCTCCTCAAGGATCCTTCCTATTTGTAGCACTCTAGGGCTACAACACCAAATCTCCCCACCTCACTCCTAGAGGTATATCTGCAAACATGGCGAAGTCTTCCTCCAGCATAGAGGACAACCTATTGATTTCTGCATGAGCTACTGCCTGAACCTGCTTCTCCTCTTTACCCTTCTTCCGAAGAGGACACTGGGTACTGTAGTGGCCAAACTCGCCACATCTGAAGCACTTGAGCTTCGAAAGGTCCTTCTTCTTCCGTTGCGCCCCTGTCCCTAACTGGGACCCTTTGATGTGAGGGCCACATTCTCCTCCTCCTTCACCTGCTTCGATCAGTTGTTATTGCCATTGATGGTCACCTGCTTCGATCAGTTGTTATTGCCATTGATGGAGCTCTTCAATAGAGCTCGTCTCACCTCCTCCTCCTGCAAATCACCCCCAATCTTGTCCCACCTTGGCAAGGTATCTCTACCCAGAATACTTTGGACGAATACCTGCCACTCCTGGGAAACATTGTTTAGAGCCAATCACACTAGCTCTAAGGGTTGAGGCGTTGCCCCAACAGCTGACAATTGGTCTTGGGTCCTGAATTCTGGTGAGGAAGGTGTCTATGTCTTCCCCCTTCTGCACCCGGATGAGCCTCGGCTTCTCCTCAAGGTACATATTCCGCTGCTTGGAAGCACCCTAATACAACATGGCGAGAGCATCCCACATCCGCTTGGCAGTATCTTTGTCAGCTATATGTGAAACAACATGATCCCGAACTCCATCTAGGATCAGCCTCTTCGCCCATGCCATCTCCTTCTTGTACTCCTTCAATTGATCTACATCCATGGGAACTATTACCACTGCATCAATATATGTTTTCAGGCCAAACTCATCTAAAAGCAAGGACATCCATGCCTTCTAGATGACATAGCTGGAAGCTCCATCCAACCTATCCTGATCACGAAGTCTAGCAGTGGCCATCTCAACAAATGTTGAAAACCCCCTCTTCCCTTCTACTCAGTTATTCGCACTGCCTTTTGGAGTGAGAAACTCTGCTCCCAACGATTGTTGATCTGTAAGGGAAAACAAACTTCTTGAGACTAGAAGTACCCTGAGGAAAAATTTCCATCCATGTGTGTTCTTCTTCCTTCCACCCGACGCTAGCTTTGCTCTAGCAAACTGTTGCAAAACTACTGCATCCAACTAGAGATCTGCTCTATGAAAATACTGGGTTACTCCCTCTACCTCTGGAATCCCTCGGCCTAGAGAGATCGAATTTTTCTATCCCTCACTCAGAAAAATCGAATCTCCTCAAGAAACTCGACCTCTTGGCAAAGTGACTACGCTGCCCTCTGGGGTTCGATCTACTTCTCACACTAAACAACGAAACTCCTTTCGTGTTCACCACTGAGCTCTCTGGTTGATCAATTGCGCTCTGATACCATGTGAAAATTCTGAAACCCAGAATCCTATTGCAGCAGCTAGAAATTACTCTCAATTGTTAATTTAATTTAACAATTTATTTATTGTTTGCTACAGCAAAGACTAAATAAATCACACTGCAACCTACACAAATAAAACTGCGGAAGAATAAACGCTAGAAGAAATGTTAGCGCACACAAAATAACACAATTATTTTTTTAATATTATGCAGCTGAGTGCGCAAAGGCCTAGTAGTCCGCAGTTGAGTTCGCGGACCCCTACAACTGAGTGCGCAGGGCAAGTCGAGTCTGTAACCATTAGAAAATTAATAAAGAGAAGTTTCTTATCTTTCAGTGTATCTTTTTCATGTTTGGTATATTGGGTATGAATTGCAAGTTTATTGTTTATATGTTGCACAAACTTATATGAATGTGTTGAATAAGTGAGCATAAGATAAGTGTCTGTTTATGCGAAGTTAACTAACTCTTATAAGGAAGACAAGTAAGATCTGCGGTGTAACTTGGGGAATTAGCACAGATCGTTGCCTTAGCAGCTTGAAAGCAACACAGTCCCTAGGTAGGACTGAGCGAAGATGATTATAACAAATCGCGAAGCATCGCAGGTCAGAAGAGTGCACGAAGTGACTTGCACGAAGTTGGTTCACAATTGGACTAAAGCGACACCTTAGACACCTTAAGGGTGCGGAAACTTGGTTCCAGCATCCCCCCATACTGCTTCGGGTGAGACCTCAGTCCGCGCTCCGCGCGCTGTTGCTGAAAGGGCCAGTGGTACAGGGATTTGTTTGACTAATTAACTCCAAACCTGGGTCAAGCCCCATCAAGCCAACGGGCAGCTTTTTCCTTGCTTTTGATTTGTAGATCCAAAGTCCCACTTCTTCTGTTTAAACTTCTGTTCAATCTTTATAACATAATGATAGGTTGTTCCGAGCAAGGAAATATCCAAGAACCCCATCTCATCCTGGATGTCCTTATGTAGACAGTCGTGACACTTGAGCATCAAATGTCACACTCATTATCCTCGATACCCAGCTTCACGCGAAGGGTATGGAAAGTATTTGTGAACTCTAGCACATCTTGGTCCCTTCCCTGCCATAGCCTGGTCCACTTTATGTATTGATCTTCGTAGCTCCGGACAGGGTAATACTGTTCCTTGATGGCGTCTCGGAAATAATTCCAAGTGGGTGTGGCTGAAAGAATGAGGGTTCACTCTCGTCCATTTCTTCACAATAGGTTTCCTATCAGTCCTTGATGTGTGGGGTGGCTTTGAGAAGTGTAAAAGTAATATTTTCCCCATTAGAAAATTCATGAAAAAAAATATCCCTCCAACAAATTTAACCATTTATCTATAACATCTACATCTATCAAACCTTCGAATATGGGAATATCAAAATTAACTTGTACCTTAAAAGAAGTGGCGCCTCCAGAGTGACTGTTGGATGAAGATGTGTCGCTTGTGGGTAGTCGTCGAAGGATCTCGTCAAAGTTATCCATCATTGCGTCCCTCTATCACTTGATGGCTTCCTTGAACAAAATTTGAAAGGATCTCTTGCCCCCTCATCTTTCTTTTCTTCTTCCATGGGAGGTCATCGAGTTTTGTGAGGTTGATCCTGCAATGGTTCAACCAGATCGAGCCCTAGCTCCCTATACCCTAACCTTCTTGGGGACATGCAAAGAAAAATAGAGAAAGAGTAGACTACTCTGATACCACTGATCCAAAGTTAATCAAGAACGTAACAACTTACAAATATAATCATGACACAGATATGCAACATAAAAACACTTCATTTTATTAATAGAAAAATATTGAACTATGCTTACAAACATAATGGAAATAAGATAGCTCGAGCGATGGTAGCTTATCTCTGTGAAGAGATGTTGCGGCTACATGCCTCTGAACTAGGTTACAATGAGGCTAAAGGGCCTATTTATTACTGGAAAATATGAGAAAACCCTAAACAACCAAATCCCTAACCCGAGAGATGTAACACCAAGAGTTTGTGGGCCACATTGTGGTTAGTTGGGCATCCAACTTCTCAGGGTTGCAAATTGGTCATATTATCGTCATTTGGTGCGCACCATACCTTGTTGGAAAGGTCTTGCCTTGTACTATAGGTTTCGCGGCTTTCCTACAATAATGGCCCTATTGCGGACTCCAAAAAAAACACCGTTTAGGGGGTCAAAACTGCTTCGGAAGTTCAGGACCCGAAAAACTACTAAAAATAGTAAATGCTGAAATGAACAAAGAAACAGAGGAAACTAAGGGGTCTAGGTGGAATAGACAGTGGCCACCAATATCCACATGGATCAAGCACACAGTTTGTGTTGGCACAGGGTTTGAAGGACATGTCGAATATGGTGGAGATTCTCTTCTCAACTCTGGCTGAAGATCAACATGTTATCTAAATAAATGACCACGAATGTATTGGTGGGTCACAAGATGTCATTCATCAGTCCCATGAATGTTCCAAGGGAATTTGTCAATCCGAATGACATGACCAACCATTCGGAAAGGCCCTCCTTGGATTTCAAGGCAATCTTAGAAACATCGAAGGGTTCGATAGGCACCTGGTGATAACCTGACTTCAAGTCCATCTTGCTGAAATATTTGGCCCCCTTGAGCTTGTCCAAAAGGTCATCGATTGGTGGGTTTGGGTACCTATTCCAGACAGTGATCTTGTTCAATGCCCAATGGTCAATATAAAACCTCCAGGTCCCATCCTTCTTCTGTACCAATACAATTGGGCTCCCACAAGGTGATGAGCATGCCCTGATGTGCCCTTTCTACAATAGTTCCTGAATCTACCCCTTGATCTCATCATTCTCCAGAACAAAGTGTCGATAGATTGGTCCATTGTGCAGCAGCGCACCTGGAGTCAGATCAATGGAGTGCTTGACCTGACAGTGCAGAGGTACCCCTATCGGTGAGGCAAAAATATCCTTGTACTCCTCCACGGCCTTATCCATCTGTTTCTGTTGTGTAGAGGAGCCCTACCTAGAAGTTGTGGCCACAACCTTCTTCTTTCCCTACGGCTGAATCATAAGGAAAGTAGATTTCATGGTCTGGGAAATGATCTTACTGCATTTCTTTGCAGTTTTCAAAGAGATGGTGGTAGGCAGGGCTACCTCCGGTACCCTGTACAACTTATTAGCCAAATTAATAATCACAAAGTGAGGTTTAGACTCATACACAACATGTCTCTTCCACAGGTATGGTTGTCCCAACAATACATCACAAACATTAAGAGGAGAAAGGTCGCACAATACCTCATCCGTGAAGGGTTTAATGCTATAGGGAAGACGAAACTGTTGGCAGACATGAAAATCTCGTCTTTGGTGAAGCCACCCGATGGTGTATGGTTGTGGATGTGTTCTAGTTTTTAGGCTTGGCCGCTTCATGACCTCTACTGAAAGGAGGTTATTTTGGCAATTGTTGTCGACAATGAACTACAGCGGAGAACCCTTCACCCACATCCTCTGGATCTTCAAGCTCAATCTTGTAGATCTTGATTGTGGCAACAGTGGCACTGGGCTCTACACCAATGATTTGCTTCCCTTTGTCAATGCCCTTATCAGGTTATGATTTAGAGTCAAAACCTGCTTCTGATTTGGAAGCTTTTAGGTTGGCCACCAGTGACTGCTTGGCCCAGAACTCACTCGTAATTTTGAGTGGAGCTCTTATGGAACTCATACCATTTCCCTGTGTCCTTCTTCATCTTCGGGGTGTTGTTATTTTCTTATGCAACTGAGTGCACAGAGGCTGAGTAGTCCGCAGCTAAGTGCGCAATCATACAGAGAAATACTGGCAAAAATCTGGGGAGGAATTTTCCTCACCCCACAGACAATCTGCAGACACAACTTGTTTTCAGAATTTCAACCCTTTGAGCCTTTGAGTCAACCTCTGCGCTGCTCTGCATAACTTGCTGGACGTCTGGCCTCAAACTGGACTCTGAAGAAGTTTTCCTACCTTCTGCTAACTAGAATGGCGCTTCTTTGGCACTCTAGGACTCCTTCCCAGCCTCTAGAACTGAAAACGTCAATCTCTCCAACAAATCAACTTTGCCTCTAGAGGCTACTGCGCTGCCCCACCGTCAAACTCTCTGTGGCTCTCTTGCCTCTCTGCAAATGCACTCACCGAATCTAGAAACATTTTTCTAGCTTCACTGTCTCTGCCCCTCTCTCACTGCGTCAATCTCACTAACTCTCTCTCCAGCAACTGATTGTTGCTACTCATGAAATAGAACTATTCAAGTGTGTTCTCCATCACCACATCAACCTCCTCTTATAATCCTCTATTGGAGCACCAACGGCCAATATTAAAACTTATTCAATGGCTAGGATCATCTCTGGATTGATCCGTGTGAGTTTCTAGATGATTCTCGCTTTGACTTAATTAATACCGATTAATTAACCATATTCCCTAAGTTTAGACTCAGGAAATATTTTAAAAACAGGTTAATGATCTAAATAAGTCATTTCTAGGCGGAATTTTCATAAATGATCTGGGTTTTGGAGGTCTCATGTATTCTAGTCTCTCTGCAAAATTTCAAGGCTAAAACACATCTGATGCTACAAAAACTAACATTATTTGAGCAATGGACCACAAAAAATAGTCGTTAGAAGATGAATTTCTCCACGGGACCAAGTTTAGCTTTTCAAAAGTAACCAAGTGGAACATTGAGCTACTATTGTTTACTATTTTGGCTATTGACCATCAACAATGATAGTCTTGAGCTAAATTGTGGAAATTTTTCTAAATCGACAAACTTGTGGGAAATTAAAAATGATTTTATAATATCTTATGAATTAATTTACTAAGTCTTCAACATGTGGATGACTAATAGTATATTTTATTGAGAGAACATCCAACTAGCCATTAGCTAGCCATTATAATTCTTTCTATGAAGGCTAGCCTCTCGTCATTGTAATGTAAATGTTATCAATTGAGATAAGTGTTATCATAATAAACAGTTCATTCTGGCAAACCCTCGTGTAATTTTTTTTATGCATTGTGTGGAATCAATTTTGTTTTCACTATTTTTCTTAATATTGTTATGGTTTTTATTTTAATCTAACTATTTTGGTGATTAATCAAATTAGGCTAACGCTAATAATTCGTCATTGACGAGCTTTCTACTCATGTGGAAAGGGTCAACTAGGGGTAAACTCCACTTGAGTTCTTTTGTTTTGCAAAGAAATGAATTCTTTTCTTTTGCAGAGAAATCGATCTAAGCAATCGAACCATCTAATTGAGGGGAGCTTCGATTTGTGTAAGATCTCATATCAAAAGTCACCAAGAAAGTTAAGCAATAATGGAGGCTATTTCTTTCAAGACCAAACTCACTCCCTTGAATTCAACCAGCAATATCAACTTAAGGGAACATTGACTTCGCATTCTAGCAAATGTGAGGTATACTGCACAGGTATCACACAACAACCATCTCTATTTCAAAAAAACATTTTTTATTTTTTGCAATTAGTTTAAGGTCTTTTGCTCACTAACTTTAATTGTTTTATTTTATTTCCAAGCTTAAGTCTTGGAGAATATTGAGTTTATTGATAGAGATAACCAAAAAAAAGATACAAAGATCATTTCTAGATGTTCTTACACTTGTATCTAGCCATTTGACATTGCAGATCTAAGTTTATAATATATATTGTTGTAGCAAGCTAGATCTGCATTTTTCAGAAGGGTTTTCAGATTTGCATGTATATTTGGCTCAAACCCTTTCGATTTACTCTGTAGTGCATGATAATTAAATTTCAATAATTTAGAGTGAAATTTCATCAATTGAATGATTAATTTTAATTTGGAAATTTTTGGGTAAGTGAATCAAGAGGGTTTCACTCAGATTTGTGAAAAATAATTTCCAGTTAGCTGGAAATTCACTTCAGTCATATTTTAGTTGAGGGAAGGCCTAAAAAGCCTCTATATTCACTCTCATATCTTCTCCACCACTACACTAAACATCTAAAAGTGCCAAGGCACCAGTACAGTGGTTGTTTTAGTCAAATCAAATTGTTTTCCCTGTGTTTTATGCAGATTTTGCATTTTGATACACAGGATATCAAGTTGTTTTGAGTCATAACTCTTCAATCAGCTACTCAAATCAAAAGCTCATCACATTTCTAGTTATGATTTTTAGTGTAGGCCAAAATCCATAGGTTGCAACTTGAATGATATATTTTCAGCGATTTTTGGCTACTAATATTTGCTATTTAATTTTTAGCTACTATAGTGACACTTTTTACAACTAAACAACTTATATATAAGCAAACACCTCCACTTTAGGTGACTCCCTTAAGGCACTGACCTCATTGAGTAGTTACATGGGCTTATTTTAGGGATTCTTCTCTTGGCCGTTTAAGGAGTGTTGGGCCTATATAGCAAGGGCTTGGGCCAACGTCATATTGAGTCCCTGCCCTATGTATGCCCATCTAGCAGGTCGTTGTTAGTTTTTGAAGCATCGGATCTGCTCTACCCACGAAATTTGGTAGAGAGGCTAGAATACATGAGATCTCCAAAACCCAAAAATCATTTTTGGAAATTCAACCTAGAGATGACTTAATTATATTATTAACCAATTTTTTAATGTTTCCTAAGTCTAAACTTAGGAAAATTAGTTAATCAATTAATATTAATTAATTCAAGGTGAGAATTCTCTAGAACCTCACATGGAACGATCCAGAAATTATCTAAGCCATCGATTAAGATTTAATCTTGGTCGTTGGAGTCCCAATAGGAAGATATAAGGAATCGATGTGGTGATGGAGAATACACCAAAAGTTCGATTTCCTTAGCAGATTGATTTCCAGAGATTCTCTAGAACCTCACATGGATCGATCCAGAAATTATCTAAGCCATCGATTAAGATTTAATCTTGGTCGTTGGAGTCCCAATAGGAAGATATAAGGAATCGATGTGGTGATGGAGAATACACCAAAAGTTCAATTTCCTTGGCAGATTGGTTTCCAGAGAGCAGCGGTAGTTGCTAGAGAGCCAGAAATCGAAGCAGAGAGTGAGGGGCAGGGACAATGAGGTTGGAGGAAGATTTCCAGATCCAGTGAGTGCATTAGCAGAGAGGTACAAGTACCACAGTGAGGCTGGCGCAAGGCCTGCGCAGAAGCCTCTACCCACGGATTTTGGTGGAGAGGTTGGGGAACATGAGATCTCCAATACCCAGAAAGGATTTGGGAAAATTCTAAACAGTTCAGGAGATATTAAAATACTTAATATTTTTAATGGAGTCCCTAAATCTAAACTTAGAAAAAATAAAATATTAATGTGAATTAATATGAAATTGTGTTAAAAAGGTCCAAAAGACATGGATCAAGCCAGATCTAATCTTAGTCGTTGATTAGGGACTTAATCTCGGTCGTTGAAGGATTAACGAGAAAAGTATGAAAAGGGGTTTGAGGGTCACTTGGAGAGCACACTAGAGTGATCGGTCATTCTATTCTCTAGAGCGGGGTTTGCTAAGAGAGATAGAATTAGTGATCGGGAGATGCAGCTGAGGGGCATTTGAGTATAGAGAGGTAAAGATAGTGTCGGGAGAGCAGCACAGTAGCCAAGGAGAGTGACGCAGAGCCAACCAGGGCTCACGCAGGGCCACACAAAGCCAGTCGGGAGCTGTGCAGAGCCTCAGAGAGGCCAGCATTGCTGACGTAGAGGGCCAAAGAGCTGACGCAGGACCTTCCAGGGCTGACGCAGACCCGTCCGAGGTGACGCAGGGCCAACGTGAGGCAGAGAGGGGCTGACGCAGTCCAAAGAGAGGTTGACGTTGGAGCTTCTGGGGCAAATTTGTGCTGAGTAGCTGCCGGAAGGATTATCCGGGGTTTCAGGGAGAAAATTTGTCAGAAACTGAGAGGTATTATTGCCAAGGAAATTCTCTGTTGGGTAGGTCAGTTTTGGCACCCATATTGTACTATGATATTGCTTAATAACAAAACCCTCAAATAGATGCATCGGTTTTCCCACATTGGGTTTTTCCTGGAATAATAGTCCAAAAATAATGGTGTCATATGGTGTGTTTGTTTCTGTTTCTTTTAGTTGTTGATCTGTAATATGTTGAGCATGCACTAGTGTTTATTTTCAGTATTTACATTGTAAATAACTTGTTAAGGAAAATAACAAGTAGGTAGGAATAAATCAAATAAAATGCATGAAGGGTTTCTAAGTAAACTTAGAAACTTCAACATGGTATCAGAGGGTGATTGCAAACCACAGGAGGACTAAAGGACATCAGCCGAGTGAAGCAATAGCAGCAGAAAACAGTTGTCCCGAGGTGACATAAGTTGTTTCTAGTAGAGCAGCAACAAGGAAGGGTGGAGTAGTGCCTGCGTCATCAAGGGTGAGCCGAGAAGAGGCAGCGCAGAGGCTAAGGAAGGCAAAAGAAGCCCCAAGCAGTAGCTGGGAGGGCTGACACAGTGGGCTGAGGAGGCCGGGTTGCTGGTGTTGGGATTGCGCAGAGCCTAAGAGCTCTCACATTCAGGTTGTTGGAGTTTAGAGGGCTGCGAGAATATTGCAGAGTGGAGTTGGTGAGGTACTGTAGTTAGAACAGTACCTGACAAAGCAAGGCCAAAGGAGTTGCTATCGAGGGTTTCTAGCCGAGGAACCCGAATCATTGGTGCGGTTGCACAAGACAATTACAGTAGGGGGCATCTCGATAACAGCAGAAGGATTTCCAAGAGGGAAATCAGAACTCAGAGGGAATCCAGAAGAGAACTTCTAGACGGGAAGTAGAGATTCAGAGGAGTCGAACAAAGAACTTCCAGGAGGGAAGTAGAGGAGCATCATGGCACTACACGGAGTAAGCGACCAGGATAGACTAGACAGAGCATTAAACTTCACAGTCTAGAAGGCCAGAATCTTATCTGTACTTAACAGGAATCGTGTCTAGAACTTCGCCTTGAAGGTAATACCTATCCCAATCAACCCAAATGATAATGAAAAGTACGAGGAGGCGATGGCGAGGGCCAAGAGCATTATCCTTGACGGGGTCAAGGATCATGTAATGCCACACATAGCCGAGAAGGAAACAGCATTTGAGATGTGGGAAGATCTCAAGAAGTTGTATCAGCGTACTTCTGTGGAAAGAAGAATGCTACTTGAGAATTAGTTGAGGTCGTATCAAATTAAGAAGGGAGAACTAATTAACACCTTCCTCGGAGGACTGAATGAGATCCAAGATCAGTTGACTGCTATAAAGGTGACATCGGATCAAGAGCTAATGGTGAGAACAACATTGAATGTTGTCTCAGAAGACTGGAAGGTGTTTGTCCAGAGTATACTGGGCAGAGGGACTCTCCCACCTTGGGACGAGATGTGGGCAGCTCTTCACCACGAAAAGATCAGATGGCAGTCGAAGACGAGTAGTAGCAGCAAAGGGATTGATCCGGACTTAAACAGGAACGCAAAAAATTATAGAGATAACCATAAACACAGATATGCAGCGGAAATAATACTTCATTTCATTAATGTAAAATACTGAAATATGCTTACAAACAGTAATGGAAATAAA
>APFE031485457.1:0-12854 GCA_000404065.3 Pinus taeda
TTTCTCTATTCAATGTTTTTTGCATTGTGCCATTTCTTTTAATTCAACTATGAGATTACTAATGACATTGTACATGTGGTCCTTTTCTCATTGTAATACTTGTCACATGTAAGGTCACACGATATTTTTATGTTAAGAAGAAGGGTGTACCAATGCATAATCATGCTTACCCTATCATCCACCTTATCAGCCTTTCATAAACAATTTGAACTCCGTATGTTATGTTATGGGATCAATTTGAACTCCGTATGTTAATGCTTTTATTATTAAAAACAAGTAATAGTTAACAATAATGAACACAACATAGCTAAAAGATAGTAACACTAATTTTTAAATTGTTCACTCACCTGTGGAAGAAATAGGAGATTTATCTTGGAACGGTTATTCAAGAAAAGAGGTCGATATATCCGTTAAATAAATGTTACAATAGCTAACAGTTGTGAGTGCGACAATTCCATTTCTAATTTTGACGTCGGTTACTCCATCATTAGATTCTACCTAGGGCATGTGAAACTTATTCTAAATTTAGAAAAGTAATGGTTAAATCAAATATCATAAAACGCACTGATTAATAGAAACTGAAAAAACGAAATCATGAATCGAAATTAAAAGAAAGAAAAACATGATTGTTTTATGCAAGTTTTGTGAAATATATTTTATTTTGTTTTAGCCAAAATTAGTTGAAGAAAGAGGTGCATATTGAAATTTCTAATTTATCTCCTAAGATAAAATACAATTATTTTAAATACATTCATATGTATTTAATATAATATGCACACTAGAGAAACTTGTAACAACTCCAATTTTTATATTTGTTATATGCATCCCTTCGGCTGGGTATAATGTCAAATGATGATCACTATGCACATGTTATATTATACCGAACAAATTTCTGAGGTGTTTAGTTTGTGGGGAAGATTCCTTGTGTCGGTGACGGTCAATATGTGCGCAGAAACTATGCAAATTCCTTTTGGACCCCACATCAGACATTACGAGAGACATACGAATTTCCTCCCTGCGAGACTAACTCTGTCGGACAAATAGAGCATACGTGCATCCCTGGGACTTGCATTTAAAAGTTGTAATAATTGCCTAACCGTACCATAACCAGAAAAAAAATCAGAAATAACATAACCATTGGTGGGTTCTTGCACACAAAAACATTGCTATACCATTCCAGGAAAAACCTATTTGACTCACGAAATATTTAAATTATTTTGAAGTATACGTGTCAAAGTTGCATTACATTCAAGAAACTTAAGTGGAGCGTCAATTCCATGATCAGCTTTTGTTTATGGCAGGATGCACACGTGTCGTTCATGTTATCGACCTCTGGAAATGTGAAAGTTGAACCTCTGGAAATGTGAAAGAAGGTCTGGGTGAGCAAGAAAATTAAGTGAAAGTTGAACCATTGTGCACCCCACAACGCAAAGAGAAAGTTAATGCTCGGAAAAAAATAGGTCCTCTCGGGACATTTTCCCCTCCTATTCTACTAATTACTGCCCATCAAAAATAGGTCCTCTCGGGAAAGACGATTCAATGCCTGAAAGCATGACTTTCCACAGTCCCCGTATAGTTGAAGAGATATAAATAAAAATAATTTTTTACAATGTTGATTTTTTTTATGACGTGTTGCAGAGAGACCATACCTGAATACATGTCTGGGATGAGTGAGCTATCAAATGGAATGCTAAAACTCATTATGTACAGTTTGGGTGAGAACGTGGGTAAACAGTACGGATCATGTGTTTTTGACGAGAAACTACGCTTCAATTTCTATCCTAAAGTCGCTGAAGCGTCATCAATGTATACACATACGTTCATGTCGGCCAACGCATTTTGTTCACACATTCTGTTGCTGTGAGAGTATGCTGGCTACCCTTTACTTTAAATTTCAATTGAGTTCTACACAAACTCTCCGAGTGTTTATTATTCTGTAACTTCATTGTCAGATTCTGTGTGACAGACTGTTGCATAGTTATTTGAATGGAGCCGCTGTATGTAATTATCATGCATTATAATACAGATATTCAGTTTTTTCGTGCTGAAAAAAATCTTTAATTCATTTCATGGCATAAGCAAAACTGAAAACCATGGTCAGACATTTAGTTTATTCAAAACCAAATCCAATCTCTCGTATTGTTATATTACGATTCATAATGATATTCTCACGAAGACAAAGTATTAGATTTGATATCGTAACGTTTGTGTAATTATGGGAAAGGGCTCATAATTTGAGTTCGAATGTAATATTACTTAAAAGAATAATTAAAAGAGATACTTAATAGAGTTCGAATGTAATATTACTTAAAAGAATAATTAAAAGATAGATCACCTCTGAAATATTACTTAAAAGAATAATTAAAAGATAGACCACCTCTGAGTTCGAATGTAATATTACTTAAAAGAATAATTAAAAGATAGACCACCTCTCCCATTTGTGGAAGAGACAGATTTGGCTCTGAAACCGTTATTCAAAAAAGGAGGCCAATATATCCGTTGAGAGAAACCCGAAATACATATATACTGGTTTCATTGATCCGGAGTGCCTATGTTCAGAAGGGCCTTTATTTCCGCCATGGGATTTCCAGTTGGGTGTTCACAGATCATTATTCCGAAGCTGCTCCTTAACGTTGTCTATGTTTTGATATGTATTACAAGTGCGGTTTATTGCTTCCTTCGGTTCCTGGGGTTCAGTGAGTTTCTCGAACCCGGGACCTCCCGGCCAGATGAAACGAACCAAGGGTTGAAGTCCGTGACCTCTTCCGTATCTGCGCAGCGGATTCGTGAGCGGTTACAGGTTGTTCGGTTCGGCGTTTTAGCAGAAGCGTCCGGCGATGAAGATTTTATGTGTGCTGTTTGCTTAAATAACATGGAGAGACATGAGGAGATACGAAGGCTAACGAATTGCAGTCATATCTTTCACAGAGAGTGTGTGGACAAATGGCTTGATCATTGTATATTATTTAACAATCTTTACGGGCTAATGGATGAAAGCAGGAAAGAGGTTGTGTCTGTGTTTCTTTATTCTGCGGTTCTTTTGTGCATTGTATATTATTTAACAATCTTTACGGGCTAATGGATGAAAGCAGGAAAGAGGTTGTCGACGTGGTTGAAGGAAAGAGGTGGTTCACGTTGTTGCTGTTCAAAGCCTACAGGCTCGCTGAAGAAATGAAATCGAATCCCAATTCCAGGTATGTAGAGATGGCCCTGTATGATTAGTCTAATTCCAGGTATGTAGAGATGGCTCTGTATGATTAGTCTAAACCTGGCTAATTTAAGGCTATGCTTCCTCCTCAGTAATTTCTATTAGATTTAATGTTTCCTTCATTGTTTCAATCGGCCTGTGCACCCTTGTCTCTGCCTCTAGCTTCACCAATTTATCCCCTGCGAATTTGTCACTGGCTTTTTGAAAGACTCCTCATAGTTGGAAACAAAATAAAAAACGCTTTTAAAGATCAATTTAAATGAACTCTTTTCCTTGGAAACAAAAAAGGCAGAATCAATTTAAAAGAACGCTTTCCCTGGAAAACACAAAAAACAGATGATCTCATCCATCAGAACGCTTGTTCTCTCTGCTTGTGGTTGGAGCTTCGCATTTTGTATTTAACAGTTGGATGATGCTTTTTTTCCCTCCCTTAGTCATCTATTTAAACTTTTTGATTGGAAAATAATTGATGAGCACAAGCATTTTACATATCTGAATTGAATTCAGATGGCCGTTTGCTCATCCACGATTTTCTCCCCTTCTGTATTGAATTTGATTTTCAACAGGTCTCGGTTTCTATTCTTTTGTATAACCAATGCCTTATTTCATTTTTCGCCTCTCAGTAAACGATGTGGTGTGTTTCTACTAAATTCAGTGTTGCTGAGAATTATTTTTATGTTATTTTTTGTTTCTGAATTTCAACCATTCTCAATGTTTCTCCTATCTTGGGATCGGATGGTATTTCTGGATTGTTGTTGCATTTTGTTTTTTTTTGGTTATGTTTATTTTTCGAGTTTTCCAAAGCCGAGAGACATATGGACGTGCATGTCCGGCCCTTCTTTTCGGATGATGCTCTGCATCCAGGTATTTCCCGTTTTTTAATTTAATTTTATATTATGTTAATAAGAAGGGTGGGAAACATTGGACGTCTAGGGTTGATGAATTTTTGTATCTATCATCTCTGTATTTCATTTCATATGGCAAGGGTTGTGAAGCATTTGACGTTCAGTGTTAATGAATCTTACCAAGGGTTGGCGAAGATTCGATGTCTAAGGGTGGATGAATCATTTTATCTTTTGTAGTGGTTTAGTCTCTTTTTTTTTTCCTGACATGGAGGTTTAGGGTTGATGAATCTTTCTGTTTGCAGTGTACACGAAGTTGAGTTGAGCTCTGGATTGTGGTGCAATGCTGCGCGAAGGAGACGCCCATTTCTAACTTCTATCTGCAGTCTTTACTCACGGTCGAGCCAAGATGAAAATGCAGAACCACTAATTCCGTACAGCCATGAATTTTCTCACGAGTGGCATTTGGGGTCTGCTGGTTTCGAACTCGATTCTTTGGTGGGGTCCGAGCTGAGCGGAGCGAAACCAACTAAGAAGACAATTGATGACTAGGGTGACAGCTGTACTGTCAGCAGAATGTACTGTAGGAATGGTTGTGTTCTCATTATGGTTCTGATCAATGGAAATGGAAATGGAAATGGAAATGGAAATATTGATGTAATTATTTTCTTTTCTCAATATTGTGAGAAAATTATGTACATACACTTATTAATAAAGTGATTTTTTCAATGGAAGGAGTTAAAACTCCTTCCAAATGCCCTAGGAGGATGGGGCCGCATTCTTCTTAGAGTAGTGTAGAGTTTTTTGTGGGTTGATTATTTTTCCTTAAACTCATACATATCACAATACATTTTTTTTTACACACATTTACTTTATAGCATTTATATTTAAAACATGCAATTTTACACTTCAATTATATCAATTTTATATTTTAAAATTCTTAAAATAATTTGGTCATATAGAAATTATACAGTTTGATTTTTTGAAAGTTTTTTGCCATTTGTGTATTATTTCATATTATTTTTGTTTTTGATTGATTTTTTGAAAATCTCTGTTTTTTTTGTATTACTTTATATATCTATTTAGTTAAATAAGATGATATCTATTTAGTTAAATAAGTGGTTTCTCTCTACTTCGGAGTAGTTTTCATTTCAGCCATTGCAATGTTAATATTATTAATGTTAATTTTTTATTAATATTATTAGTTTAATTAATTTTTAAAATAATATTAAAATTTACATATTTAATATGTTATTAAACTCTATATTATAGTATATTAGTGTTGTAATATGATGTATTTGTTTAATTTAAGAAATATAAAAAATGTTTAATTTTATCTAATATAAAATTACACTACTTTTATATTTAAATCTGCATTGTAAAATTAAATTCTAAAGTAAATGTAAATGTCAATTACAAGAAGAAAAAAGGCGGATGAGTGCGCTCTGGACGAAAATGGAGATTGCCGTCTAGGGTTTTGACTGCCCTCCCTCAGGGCATGGCTTGCTCTGTAACGGCAGACTTGCAAACCCTGCCCTCTGCCAGTATTAGTCAGCTATGGTCATTCCTGCGGCCCCGTCAACCCTCTCAATGGCGCCTGTGACGGGGAGGGACTCCGACCCTCCCCCAAATTCCGCCGACTCCCGGCAGAAAGGTTCTGCGACGGACTCTGAGACAAATCTAAATGATAGATTAGAGGAAAGGACGTCCTCTAATCCTGAAGAAGGATCTGCAGTCAGATCAGCCACCTGTAAACCGGTAGCAGCTACAATGCCCACTGTGGAGTTTCCCAGTCACAGAATAAATAACCGAATCTAGTATATGAGAGACCATGCTCTCATTGGGAAGTTTATTGGAATCTGGCCTACGGAAAGAGCACTCAGTACCTGGATCAACACTAAATGGGCACCCAAAGGCCAAATCTCCCTGCATATTGGTCCAAAAGGCTTCTTTACAGTAGTCTTTAACTGCTTGGAAGATCGTACAAAGGTCATCGATGGCGGCCCTTATTTTTTTAACGCAGCAGGGCTATATTTAAGAGGTTGGGTAGAAAGATTTAACCTGGACAATGAGGACCTAAGCTGTGCGCCTGTCTGGATCAGGCTCTACTCACTTCCATGGGAGTATTGGGAAGAATCATCCCTGAAGGAAATAGGGAACAAGCTTGGGGAGTTCATCAAGGCAGCGGAGGACACCAAATACTGCAGATTCACATCCTATGCGCGCATCTGTGTTTACATGGACCTCAAACAGCCTCTGCCAGATAAGGTAAGACTTCGTCACGAAGACTATGAATGGATTCAAATGATTGATTATGAACACGTTCCATTTAGATGCAGGAAATGCCACAAACTAGGGCATTTGTTCAGAGATTGCCCGCTCAACAAAATCACAGTTGAAAATGCTCAGACAGACAAAAAAGAAGCAGATGGATTCACCAAAGTAGTCAATTGCCGGCGAGGAAACAAAAAACCCTCAACCACTGCAAAAACGGACTCCACCAGCAAACCCAAAGAGCCCAGCACCAATAGCTTTGGTGCCCTTGCCAACTTGGAAGAACAAGAACTGAATCCGGATATGCAAAAGATAAAAACCCTTATACGGGAGCTCCCGGAAGGACCCAAGCCTCAGGAACAAGATCTCAGGGTTGATAAAAACAACACTCCCCTTTCAGACCCTCAGGCAGATGGCCTTCAAGCAATGGAAACAGAAATCCCTGAATCAAGTCAGCCTTCAAGCAATGGAAACAGAAATCCCTGAATCAAGTCAAAAGAACACAGACAAAGCAGAAATTGCCCCTCCAGAAGTAGAGCTCATGGAAGATGACTCTGAAACCGTGGACATAGGGGATCTAGATCTTCTCACCCTAGAGCTAGCCTGCAAAACAGGGAACTTCGACAGGATTCCGGAAAGACAACTAGATAAGCTGGAAGAGGTCCTACAAAAGGCGCACAAGAAACACTCCCTTGGAGTGCAGATAGGAAGCAAATGGGACGGCAAATTCATCATAAAAGATAGCAAAAAGCGAGGTCGGAAAACTACCTTGGAAAAAACCATCAAGATTGGAGAAGTGCTGGTAGAATCAGGTCGATATCCGAAGCTGACCAAGTTCTACAACATCCACCCCCCCCCATCTCAATGAAGCTCATCTCATGGAACATAAGAGGGCTCAATAGCCCCAGGAAAGGCAGACTCCTCAAAAACATGCTCATGCAGGAGAAACCCAATCTTCTCTTCGTTCAAGAAACCAAATGCAACATGAAATTTTTGGAAAAAATTGCAATAAAAGTTTGGCCAGGAGGACAAATCTCTGCCGTTGATGTGAGAGGTGCCTCAGGAGGCCTAGCAATCCTCTGGGATTCCAGAATCATTCAGCTCAGCAATATTCATGCCAACAAGCACTTCATTCAAGCTACTTTTCACTTACTCGGTACCAATATTCATGGACACATAACCAATGTGTACTTTCCTCAAGACTCTCATCAAAAAGCAGAAGTTTTGGACCATCTTTCAGCTCTCAACACAAATAGGCAACACCCTCTATGGATTGTCGGAGGGGACTTCAATATGATAACAAGAACTGAAGAAAAGCAAGGAGGGAGGGATATTGGTATCAGGGATGGCCACCTTCTAAAGGACTTTGTGAGATCGAACTGGCTAATCGATCTCCCTTCAAACAATGGCCTCTTCACTTGGACCAACAAAAGGGAGGGAGCTCATCAAATAGCCTCCAGGCTTGACCGCTTCCTCATATCAGATAACGCCCCCCATCTAGGCGGTGATCTAATATCCTCAATTCTGCCTATTTCAGGATCGGACCACTGGCCTATTGAACTTCAATGGCAGAGACCAGGTAATACTACCAAGCGTCCCTTTCGCTTTGAATCTTTTTGGCTAACTCATCCTAATTTCAAGGATTTTGTCAGAAAGTCCTGGCTTAACTATCAACCTTCAGGCTCATCCAAAATGGCTCGATTCCAAAAGAAACTTCAACTCCTTAAAAAAGACATCAAACATTGGAATCTGAACACTTTTGGTAACATCTTTGAAGCTCAAGAAGTGCTCAACCAGAACATGAAGCAAATTCAAAGTAAAATCATGGCTGAAGGACGCACCACTGAACTCACACAACAGGAACAGAAGATTGAAGAACAAATTTAGAACAGAGCCCTCCAAGAGGAAATTCTCTGGAAGTAGAAGTCTCGTATAAAATGGTTGAAGGAGGGGGAACGGAACACTAGGTTCTTCCACAACACCACTGTTCAGCGCAGAATGCACAATCTCATCTCCCACATCCAAAATGAGCAAGGAGAGCGAGTGGAATCGCACGAAGGGATTGAAGAAAATCTTCTTCACTTCTTTAAGGAAGTTCATCAGGAACCAGATATCAACCGACTCCCAGCCATTGAGAAAATTCTCCCCCACATCCCTCAACTTATCTCTCCAGAGCATAACAACCTTCTTCTCCAACCGATCCAGCTTCATGAAGTAGACATGGCAGTCAGAAATCTAAAAGTCGGGAAAGCCCCTGGCCCTGATGGGTTCACCTCGCATTTCTTCCATCACTTCTGGGATTTAATTCAAATTGAAGTCTGGCAGCTGGTCGAGGAATCTAGAGCTCTACGATGGATGTACCCAGGGTTGAATGCCACTTTTCTGGCTCTCATCCCCAAATCAGAGGAAGCCAACAAACCGGAAAAGTATCGCCCTATTGCTCTCTGTAATATCACTTACAAAATTGTCTCAAAGGTCATTGCAAATCGTTTGAAACCTCTTCTCCCTCTCCTCATTTCTCCTGAGCAATCCGGATACGTTGAAGGCCGTCAAATCACTGATGGCATAATCCTCACCCATGAAATTCTCCACTCGCTGAAGCATTCCAAAAAGCCAGGTATGCTGCTCAAAATCGATCTCTCAAAGGCATTTGATAGTGTTAGTTGGATTTACATTCAAAAAAATTTAAACGCCTTCGGTTTTGATCCATCCTGGACTAGATGGCTACTCAGTCTAATTTCTTCCTCCTTCTTTTCTATCCTAATCAATGGCATTCCCTCTGATACCTTCCACCCATCCAGAGGCATTAGGCAGGGAGACCCGCTCTCTCCCTTCCTCTTTGTTATTATTGCTGAAGGACTTGGCCGTTCCATCAAATCTGCTGCTCTCTCCCACAATCTGAAAGGCCTCTCCTTTAATAATTCTCCTGCTTTCACCCACCAACAATTTGTAGACGATAATATGCTCTTCGGCCACCCCTCAGTCCAAGAAGCTCGCAGCCTCAAAGACCTCCTGTCTACCTTCTCAGAAGCCTCAGGTGCTCTCATCAATCGAGTAAAATCTCAAATCTTCTTTTTCAATACCCCTTTGGCCACTCAAACCTCGATTGCCCGAATTTTAGGCTTTACTCTTGCCAAGCTTCCCTCTAAATACTTAGGGGCCCCCATGATAGCCTCAGCTCTTAAACACGCTTCATGGACTGACCTTCTGGACAAATTCGAAGCCAAGCTTTCTCTTTGGACCCACAGAGCCCTGAATATGGCCAGCAGAATCATTCTCATCAAAGCAGTCCTGCAATCCTTGCTGCTTTATCTGTTCACTCTCCTAGCTGCTCCAAAATGGGTGACTAAAGCAATAAGGAACCTCCAGCGCAACTTCCTCTGGGGCAGTTCAGGCAAAAATCGCAAATGGGCCTTGGTTAAATGGGATAAGGTCTGCCTTCCCAAGAATGCAGGTGGCATTGGTCTTAGAGACCCAGCTTTAAGCAATACAGTTATGGGCGCCAAACTTTGGTGGCAATGGCTTGCCCACCCCAACACGCCATGGGCCTCCTTATGGACAGCTAAATATGCCAATAACAAACCGCTGGAAGACAGAATTAGGATGACGGAGCTAAGTGTTGGCTCTATTATTTGGAACGCTGCTATACAACACAGACATTTAATCCAGCAGCACTGTTTCTGGGAAATAAAGGATGGACAGACTGCTAGATTTTGGGATGACTCCTGGCAGCAACTCCCAAAGCTCCGGGATCTCATTCCAAATCTCCCGCCTACCCACCCTCAGCTTCACAACTCTGTCACTGTTCACAGCCACTGGAATCCCTCTGCCAACCCAAAAAGCAGACAATGGCAAAAGGCAGACCAGATCTTGGGAGAAGCAATCAGCGAGGACCTCATCCAAGCTCTAGACACCGAACTTCAAAAAAGGCAAATCACCATTTACAACGGCCCGGATCTACTGAGATGGGGCTATGAAGAAAAAGGCACCTTCTCTACTAGAGAGGCCTACAACATCATCATCCAGGACAAAATCATCAAGGACAAAATTTGGAATCAAATCTGGGATTCTCATCTTTGGCCTAAAGTGTCTACATTTCTATGGCTTCTATCCCACAATAGGATTCTAACATGGGATAATCTTCGCAAACGAAGTTTCTCTGGACCTTCCATTTGTCTCAACTGCCGCCAAGAGGAAGAAACTGCAATCCATCTCCTATTTCATTGCAGCCTAGCTAAGCAACTTTGGGACAAAGCCACCTTCAGATGTCAAAAGGATCACAGAGTCCAGGGTGACCTCAAGGCGACTCTCCGCAATTGGCCCCATACTCCATATCAAAGCAAGCTCCTCAACTCTCTTTGGCAACTTCTTCCTGGGTTCTTACTATGGAATATCTGGAAAGAAAGAAACCGTCGCATCTTCAAAGATCAGCATCAATCAATTGATCAACTCTGGCATATCCTCCTCAAGTTCCTCAAAGACACGCTCTCCGTTCATAGCTGGACAGCTGAGGATCTCCCCTCGACTCCTTCTGAACAATCAATATGGAGCAACTGGCAAATCACCCTTTCACACCAGATTTCGTCCATAAGTACCATTCCCAACCATCAAGAGAAAGACAAAGGCTGGACTCCCCCCCCTCCTAATCTCTTCCAGCTTAATTTCGATGGAGCTTCGAAAGGAAACCCAGGCCCTTCAGGATTCGGTGGGGTTTTCAGAGATCATAAAGGCACCCCGCATCTCATTTATTCAGGCTCTAATGGATTTGATACAAATAATTCGTGAGAACTAGAAGGACTCTGGTAGGGCCTTCTCCAGGCTCAAAAGCATAGCCTCTTTCCGCTAAAAATTGAAGGTGATTCACAAATCATTATAAATATGTGCAAAAAACTTTCCCAGGGAACTCCTGTGCACAAAGTCAGTCAAAGCTGGAGAATGGCTCACCGACTGGATCTCATCCATCAATGGTTAATTCAGTATCAGGCTGTCTCCTTCCAGCACACCTTGCGTGAAGGAAACAAACTCGCAGATTTTTTGGCAAATGTTGGGGTTGAATCCAAAAGGGACATCTTCTCAGGCACCACTCTCACCATTGGCACAGAAGAGCAACTCATACATTTTCTTCAGCTGGTCGAAGAAGACAAACCTCCCAGGCAAGAATTTCCCCCGGATCCGGGTGATCACCACGCGCCAACACCTCAGCATCCAACGTGCCCAGCACATGGCCATCGACGCGGCAGCTGGACGGAAGGCGATCGCCATAACTGTATGCAGCTCCCGAAGGACGGCATTCAATGTGCCTCGCCGCCGATCCCTGCACAGGACAACCCTCTGTTAATTCCCCTTCATTGCTCTGCAGAGGCAGTAATGTCTTCTCCTGGCTCGAACTTGGCGTCCACCTTTGATAAATTGAGCCGCGCAAAAACCAAATGCAGGCTTTCTCAGTGCAATTCGCTCCATCATTCTGCTCTGCTCTCGGCTCAGCTCGTGGCCGACCCTTCGGCCCTTGAGCTCTCCCAGTTGTTTCTCAGTTCCCTGCCGAGTTTATCCATTCAGTCTTCCAAGGATTCCATCATGCGCACTCGTGGTGTATCGCGTAGGGGCGGTCCTTCTTCCTCCAGGGGTCGAGCTGGTCCCTCCGCCTCACCTCTGGTCATTCCAATCTCATCTACCTCCCCTTCATCTCCTCCGCCCTCTCCCACCAGGCCTGCACCCAATTCTTCCTTTCAGACTTCAAGGTTTACCTTCCGTAGTCGTCTCCACCAACCCATCATCACTTTCACTACGACCATCATGGTAACAGAGGATGCAGAGGAACCAATTGACCCCATTAGCTCGTCTACTCCCTCCCCTGAAGCTAGCCTTTCACAGGAAACTGATGTTAATCCCCCCCCCTCTGCCATGCATATGCAAGAGGACTCCCCGCGGAATGTGGTGGTGTCTGGCACGCCGACGGTCGACGAGACGGAAATCATCGCCTGTGGCCCAATTCAGAGAAATTTTGGTATCATGCATATGCTCACACAAGCGGAAGAAAGCGTTCGTGATGAAGAAGAAGAGTCTCTGCCTGCTGCTCCAATTTCCGCACCTGCTCGACGCTCCGACCCGCAAAGCTCGGGCAAGTAAGTGCTCTTTTGGTTCACCTGGTCCTAATTTTTTTGCAGATTTTGCTCATCACTATCTCGGCCTACTCTTCTCATGCTTCGGGTTGTTTCCACTTCTGGGTTGAGGCCGACCTCAATCCCCACTCTTCTTCAGCTTATTCCCACGCTTCTATGTATGGATGGGATTTTTGCCGATTGGCTTCCTCTGCTTGGCTTCCCCAGCAAGCACGAAGCAGTTTTGTAATATCCACTGTAATGTCTAGCACTCGCCTGCCGCCTGGCTGCTCTTCCTTCTCTTCAGGCACAGTGCTCATATTCTGTTCTCGAGTCTCTAAGCTAAGGGCCAGGAAACTGGCCTTCTGAGGCGCTGTCCTCATTGTAAATATTTTCCACTTTTTTAATAGATTTAGCTCTGATTCAGAAAAA